>CM059560.1:14776717-14983125 GCA_030386875.1 Morinoia aosen
TAGCGAATAACCGAACTTAAACGTGTATATTTTCATTCTCTATGGATTTGAGGAGCATAATGCAATTAGGGGCTTGTGCGTTTATACGTACATACATACATATATTATCCATTCGCTTGTGTTTGATTGAATATACGTAAGTACATACGCGTGAACATATATACGAATAAGTGAAAAATACTATAGAAGCGTTCATTGAAATCTATATGAATTTGCAAATAAGCCTGTGTTAGGGAGGAAGTTCATTTTTTTATTCACGCATAAACTGTGTTCTGTGAAAATAAAAACAGGATAACATGCAGCGTTTTTATTCCCATTTTTATATACCTTAGAGCAGAGGTTCTCAAACTTTTCTGCTGTAACTGAAACTGGAAGAGGCAGTGACTGGAACTGCCCTAACCTTATTTTATTGGTTCATTTGGCGCTTCACTAAAATAATCTTTTCTTTGAGAAACTATAGTTTCTCGTGAACAATATATCAAATAATATAGAGCTATGATATATAGCTTTAATATAGAGCACACTTGTTGAGGTCATTTTTTATAAATTTTAAAATTTCTCTACTTCTTCGGATGAGAATTAAAGGATAAAGAAAAGTGAAGCTGTTTATGAAATGAAAGACACGATGTCGTTTCCGTATTGAATTCATTAGTGGTAAAAAATTCCATAACAAACTAATGATTTTAGATGTGAAACTGAATGTGAGAAAATGTTTATCAACGTTATTTGAGTCGTTTATGCTCTCTAAAATTCTAGAAATACCTTCAATTCATGTCCAGTCATGCGTCGAGTAGAATATATTTTCAACAATTGAAAGGACTCGTTACTCGTGTCCACTTTCGAACGTCTCTCACAAACTAGTCCCTGTTCCTGGGTCCGGAGTGGAATTCATCGTAGTGGAATTCAGCACAGTGGGGAGCATATAATGCATAACCTAAGTGTATATTACATTTTTATATCATTGATACTAAATTTCAAAGGAATTGAACGTCCAGCTGGTTAAAGACTGTATATTAGAAGATCGTGAGCGATGCCAATTGACCAATGACGGAGCCCAAAAAACGTCACGTGACGAAAAATTGTAACGTGACTTTGTTTACATCTGGTTATGGCGGCCGATAAGGGATGCGCAGTAGATTACAGGAGTTAAAATTGCGCTTTGCGAACGTTTAAAAAAGTGTTCGATAATTGAATAATCTGAACTATGTTGGAAGTAACATTGAAGATGCATTATATTTCTGAAATGCCGAAGAAGTCTTGTGTTGAGTGCAGTGCGAGCTCTTCTGTCCTTCGAACTTCAATACCATGTTATCTCTCTTCAGAAATGCCAGAAAGATTCCGAAATCTTGGCAGTTCCAGAAAGAGGTGTGCAAGACCAAGGTAATGTAAAACTTAGTTACTTCATTTATCCCAATTAACTCACTGAATCAAAGCTTCATAAATTAATAATGAGTTTCTTATTACTCATTGTTTGAAAAAAGAGTAGATTTTTAATTGGCCCTTTAGCATGAGTTTATGAAGAGAAAAATGTGTATGTGCTTTAACTGATGTTGGCATTGATTGTTGGCCTAGCAAAATTAAATAGTTGTATCTTAGTGGAAACTAAAATAGAAAACATTAGACAACCCAAAATTTAATTGACATTAAGATCACCTAGTATATTGTTGGCTTTTTCTACAAAATTTAGTAACAAATGCTATTCTAAAAGTAATTTTTTGAATAATTAATTATAATTGAAATGTCTTAAATTGGCTGTATTACATATTTTGTATCTGAAGTAACTGTCTCATATTAAATTAAAACCACAATCTCTCATTAGTAGTTTTAATTTTGAATGAGTGACTTACTTTGGATGTACATCCATTGTTTGCTACACGATTCTTTCAGTTTTCTTGCAAATAAACAATTTTTTAATTTCTAAATACAATAAAAATAGCTCAGTAAATATATTAGTTATAGCATTTTGAAAATGATTTATGTATATTTATTGTATAGACTACTCACAATGCTATCCAGATTTCACTAGATAACCATACATGATCCATTTCAAAAATTGTTTTGCTTTTGAATTTTAGTTATTTTTCCTTTACTCATGGCTTGAATTATAATTAAAAATATAACATCATGCAGGCTTCTGCACTTATGTAGCCTTGTAGAGAAAAATAGTGTACCTACTCTGGCTTTACATAGTTGTAAATAAAGGATTAGGCTTTGAGTATACCAGCTTCCTGTCCTACATCTGGTCACTGGTAAATGTTAAGGAGAGGACCATAATTGATTTTCCACTTTTTGATGCCTAAACATAGTTAATTAGATCTAAATAAAAATTTTTTCTTCTATGCACTTTCCGTCGCAAATGAGTATTTAACGAGTCATAGTGGTAAATTACTGACCACAACTCTAGTGTTTGAAGCGGAAAGAAATTGGGCGGAGGGGATGAGTACAATGGACTCTACCTTCCGACGCGCTGGAATGATAAGCGCAAAGACGAAAGTTGACATACAGCTATAACTCATTATTTTATGGGTGAGAGCCTTTAATATGTTATTAACTAAAAGATCTTAGAAGTGGATTCAGGCTCTGCGGGGTTGGCTATAATAAATTACTAAGTACCCAAACGTACTCTACCCAAACCAAACCCACCGCTATAACTCGGTTTATCACTAGTTTGCAACGGAATTTGCATGGATGAAAAGTTGTTTATTTCGATCTAATTAAATATGTTTAGGTAGCAAAAATTGGGAAATCGATTATGGTCCTCTCATTTACAAAAACTCTGGTCACTTTCAAAAGTGGCTTTTAGTGCAGTGAAAAGTGATCAAAGTTGTTCACGATAGGCAGCCATGCAGAATTGGCCACCAAAGGTGACCATGCAAAGTTTACATAGAATTTGTCTTAGTTACTTCAAGGTAAATATAATCATCGGATCTTTCTGCAAAGTTTTGTTCAGGGTAAATGGAATTTCATTTTTATGAACTTTAGTCGCAAATTGAAATTTGGTTATAATTGAATGAATTGAAATCCAGTTAGAATGAAAAAAGATTATTGAGATAAGAATGTTCTCACTGAGAATGGTAATTGATATATTGAAAAAGTGAAATGAATTTTAAAATCAGATCATGTTAAAATTGAAAATCACATTAATTTATAGTGTACCACACTACATAATTAAGAAATGTCACTTTAAAAAAATTGTTGTGTAGACATTGATAGTTAGTTTTGATGCATTTATATCTAAAAATTTGTGTATTCCAATGCATTGAATAATGAACAGCATTTTTTAAGGAAATCCTATATGTACTATTATTGCCTAAAGAGAAACAGCAAATATTTGGTTGCAAAACTCGGATGAACATTATACATAATGGGCATAATATGGCATGCAATTCAATGGCAGGTTAATCAATTTTTGTTTTCTGTATAATTAAATTGTTATTGTTTCAAGTGTCAGCTGTGAAAAATTCATAAAGATCTGTACAATGGGTCTCAAGATACAAAGGTTAGCAGCTGGGTAATAGGGTGATTTACTTGAATTAGTAGGGCTCTTATGTGATTAATTTACATGTGAAGTCATAAAAATAACTTGTCTCTGGGTACCTCAAAGGAATGTGTTTTAAAATGGTGTGGGCACTAATGAGGGGCTAACACACCCTGAGCCATACAGTGTGTATGCATTCATTGACTTATTTACAAGCATTGCAAGATTTTTTTTTTTTAATTATCCAACAACCCTTCTCCGCTATTGTAAATTATTGGCAATAAGATCAACAAAAGCTCTGTCCCTCTTTGTAGGAACTTGATTCTACTCTCATTTGATGCAGAAATGATTTGTTTACAATAATAGAGATTAAAATTTAAAGTTCTACTCCAAACTTGAGTGTTTGGATTTGCTGTTTACCCTTTGCACCAATCAATAAAAAAATCTTGTTATTCGTTTAATATTAGAATGTTTACTATCGTAAATGTAATGTTTGGATGTATACGACCAGCGCTGCTGCAATATTCTCACTGTGATGTCATTTCAGTTGTTTTTCCTGATGCAGGAAAGGAATTAGAGCGTCAAGATGGGAGAAAACAATTTACAGGTGTAAAATTAATGAATATAAGCTTGTTCTTAGTAGAATATCAAGGGTTTAAAATATGATCATTTTTCAAAATGATTTTCATCAAAACATCATGGTGGGAGAATGCTAACAAATTACTTTTGTGCTGTAGCATTTTCAAATGGTTAAAACTAACTAAATCAAGACTAAAAATCTTACAAATGAGTATAGATGTTTATATGTATGTGTCTACATGAATGTGCACATGCATACATATACATATACATATTAGTACATAAAATTTCAAGTTCAGAGAGGTACATACTTGCATGTTCCTGCGCAATGCTTTGCCAAACATATCCTTGTAGTCAAGCTGAGAGTTTCACATATATAATTTCTGTCGGCTCGTATATTTACAGTTGTATGAAAATGACTTCACTAACTTACAAATGCTAATGTATTTTTAACCATTCCAGATACCTACTGAAACTCAACCCCAAACGAGGCTTCAAAATAAGATCCACGAATGGAAGAAAACGCCACTGCGGGATGCATCCGAATGTCCTGTCGTTGGTCGCGTGCCTCAGCACGGAAGAGACTCTTGGCCTCGACTCTGCCACCCTTGCTTGCTTATCTATTCCACAAGTGTGATTGATGTCTTCATATTTTAGTGACACAATGAAAGACGTTTAGGGAGACCGGAACACTGCACTCTTTTGCATGACATATAACAGAGGACAGTGGGGGGGGGGGGGAGGACCAAAGAGGAAGACTAGTTCTGCAACTTCACCCAGCTTGCTCAGAAACTCTAATCATCAGGGTGCAGCAGGTAGAACCAACGTACCGCGATTCACAACGTGAACAGCTGTATTGGTACACCAAAGACGAGCACAGTGAGGGTGGCAGTTTGTCTTTGAAACAGAATAGAGAACCAATTGTAAAATTATTCTCTAGAATCATTTGAATTTTGCGTTACAGGAAAACTTATTAACAAGTGAATTAATATCCTCGCTTAGTTCCAATAACTGATGGCCAAAATACGGCAACTTCACAAAGAAAGCTTGTTGAGCACAAGATTGAACAGATTGAGAGTTATCATAAATATTTGTCAAAGACTTATAACTTTCAATCAGTTCAGTCTTGTGCTCAACAAGCTTTTTTTGTGAAGTTGCCGTATTTTGGCCATCAGTTATTGGAACTAAGCGAGGATATTAATTCCCTCGTTAATAAACTTTCCTGTAACTCAAAATTCAAATGATTCTAGAGAATAATTTTACAATTGGTTCTCCATTCTGTTTCAAGGACAAACTGCCACCCTCACTGTGCTCGTCTTTGGTGTACCAATACAGCTGTCCACGTTGTGAATCGTGGTACGTTGGTTCTACCTGCCGCGCCCTGATGATTAGAGTTTCTGAGCATGCTGGGTGAAGTTGCAGAACTAGTCTTCCTCTTTGGTCCCCCCCACTGTCCTCTGTTAGATGTCATGCAGAAGAGTGCAATGTTCCAGTCTCGCTAACGACTTCACAATCTTGGCTTCTCGAATCTTTGCCTATTTACAAAATGAAACCTACTCTGAATAACACCCAATGTGCTTTCCCGCTTCATGTTGCCAACACATAGTTCAGTTCCAGTTATTCGTTTACCTTTCATTTTTTTATCGTCGTTCGTGTTTTTCAAAGTTTAAACTGTAAATACTTCATTGATGAATTAATTCTTCTTTTTTTGGCTTCGGTTTAAAGAGATTTTTCTGAAGATGGACTGTTAATCCGAAACGTTAAGTTTAATTTGATCATTCCCAATGAAAGTGACTTTATTTGTAGCGGTTTTCACTTTGCTTCTTATTGTCAATCTTACAAGCGTCACTGCTGGAGTTATTTCAGATGATATCTTGAGCATATAGTATCTAAAGTTTACTTTCTTCATCCATTGGGAACATTTGGGAGGACTTATTGTAAACTAGCTTGCATGAGACACGGCGCCATTCGAGATTCAACCCCCTAAGGGGGAGACAAGTATGGTATGTATGGGAATTAGCACTCCCAGGGAGACAATGTGAGGGCCCGAGCTGAGAGTTAGGTAGGCCTTCTTTTTGTTGAAATAAAATGTTTTTGTTGTGTCAAGATCCATCTATTTTCGTTTGACTGATGTCCTGTTTTTTCAGCACCTACTACTTTCTTCTTCAACTTTGATCTTCTTTGATCTTGTTTCATGAACTTCTTTCTTACCTTACCGTTTCTATGCCTTTTCTGCATAGATTCCGCGTTTCCTTAACTCCATACTAAATAGTGCCGTCTTCCGTCCTCTCTTTGGATAGCCTTGGTTGCGGATAGGGAGGCTTAAACTAACTAATAATCTAGTCTAATCTTCGAGATTCAATAGTACTCTAACTGACGTCAGAATAGGTTTGTTCTGAACCATGTTCTTTCATTTCATTAATGCGTTCATCGCTCTGTTAAACTCGTTTTATTGTTCAGTACAGATTCATCATAGAGTGAACCAATGATGTGTATTAGAAAGTTTGTACACTTCGCGTAATATATGTATAACGTTATTCATGTATAGAAATGAGTTGATTTTAAATGTACGAGGAGTTCGTGAGACTCGAACTCAGGACTAGAAATCACCGCGCCAATACGCTATCGATCACCCTAAAAAATGTGATCGAAGCACAACGAAAGCAATGTTTGGCACAGTGAAAGCAGGCGCACTGTCCTGACAGAGTTGATTTTGCTGTAATTTCGTACTTTTGTGTAGGTTTTGCTTTTTCCTGTCTCTAAGAACTGCTGCCTAAGTTTCGTAAGTATACTAAAACAAGATAATGTTTTCAGTTATACCTATATTTTTCTTTGAACTCTGAAATGTTTGGCTAGTATTTTGATGAAGCGGATCGCAGCACCATTGACAGAGGCAGTTAATATTTTTTCTGTTAACAGAGTATCGCTATAGCTCTCGAATAGTACTAGTCTGGATACTCAGTTTCATGTACTATATTAATTTTAACTCGTGTAGTTTTTCATTTTCAGCAACAGACGAGGTATAGTCTTTTACTGGAAACACGATAGATTTTTCAGTATGGTTCATTAATATTGCTTGTGTATTATAAGTTTTTTTGTTATATAGTTTTTGTTTTTCAATTTGAAAATTATTTCACACTTGATAGAGGTACCCAACGGTGTAGCATATTTTATTCATAATGCTCCTGTGAGGATAGAAGTGAGCTGCGCTATGGGTAGGGCTCTTTCGCAGAAAACAGTTTTTAAAGCTTCAGTTCTCGATGCTTTCCGTTTTCTTTCAGTGTGTCTTATCTTGTTATACATGTCTTTCATCATTCGTTTCCAGGTGTGTCGTACGGCGTGTGAAAACCCTTTGTATACCAAATTGTTTTTCAGTACACTTTTCAAGCAAGTAAATCGTTTTTTGACCAACCCTAAAAGTATCCATGTGAATCTTATTAAATATACCAAGTGTACGAAAATTTTTCTTCAAGCAGCCTGAATCGTCAGCGGTTATGAGATTTATAAAAATGAAAACTTGAGCTTCTGTTGAATCAACAGAAACACAAAGAAGCCTCTGGGTGAGTGACAGTTTCAAGAGATTCTGTTACAGAGGAACCGGAAATTGGACGGTACTCTGATGCATATGCCAACTGCAGGTAAATTATGGTGCCCAGTAAATATTACGTGTGATGTACTTTTGTTACATAGAAGTATAGCTGCAAGGCCATATTTACGAACCTCAGTGAACGGTGCAATACAAGACCTAGTCGAAACTTCCTATTGACGCGGAAGACTTCCCGCGTTAATAGGAAGTTTCGAAGTTCTTTTATTGCAACGTTCACTGCGGTCCGTAAATATAGCCTTGCAGCTATACTTCTATGTAACAAAAGTACATCGCATGTAATATATACTGGGCACCATAATATATCTGCAGGTGGCAGATGCATCAGAGGACCGTCCAATTTCCGGTTCCTATGTTGTAGTAACAGAATCTCTTGAAACTGTCACTTACACAGAGGCTTCTTTATGTTTCTGTAAATTCAACAGAAGCTCTTATAGTTTCTAGAGAAGAGACGGGAACCTATACTTAGTCCGGCACAATGCCGGCCTCACCCGTTCTAACAACGGACATTTAGACGTCCCCTGTGCGAGATACAGAACGTTCACAATATTTCTGTAAATTGAACAGAGATAAAACAATAGTTCCGTTGGACTAACGGTGCGTCTTTTGCAGTCCGTTAACTCAACAGATGTCTGTAAATTCGACGGGAGCAATTGATGCATCTGGCGGACTAACAGAGGGAAAAAACTCTCTGGCGAAAAAGCTGCCAGACAATTTTCCGTTGTTTTGACACTATTTTTTTACAGTGTATCTCCGGCCTGTATCATGTATCTCCGGCCTGTAGCATGTATCTCCGGCCAGTAGCTTGTATCTCCGGCCTGTATCATGTATCTCCGGCCTGTATCATGTATCTCCGGCCTGTAGCATGTATCTCCGGCCTGTATCATGTATCTCCGGCCAGTAGCATGTATCTCCGGCCTGTATCATGTATCTCCGGCCTGTAGCATGTATCTCCGGCCTGTATCATGTATCTCCGGCCTGTAGCATGTATCTCCGGCCAGTAGCATGTATCTCCGGCCTGTATCATGTATCTCCGGCCTGTATCATGTATCTCCGCCCTGTAGCATGTATCTCCGGCCTGTATCATGTATCTCCGGCCTGTAGCATGTATCTCCGGCCTGTAGCATGTATCTCCGGCCTGTATCATGTATCTCCGGCCTGTAGCATGTATCTCCGGCCTGTAGCATGTATCTCCGGGCTGTATCATGTATCTCCGGCCTGTATCATGTATCTCCGGCCTGTATCATGTATTTCCGGCCTGTATCATATATCTCCGGCCTGTAGCATGTATCTCCGGCCTGTAGCATGTATCTCCGGCCTGTATCATGTATCTCCGGCCTGTCACATGTATCTCCGGCCTGTATTATGTATCTCCGGCCTGTATCATGTATCTCCGGCCTGTAGCATGTATCTCCGGCCTGTATCATGTATCTCCGGCCTGTATCATGTATCTCCGGCGTGTATCATGTATCTCCGGCCTGTAGCATGTATCTCCGGCCTGTATCATGTATCTCCGGCCTGTACCATGCATGTATCTCCGGCCTGTATCACGTATCTCCGGCCTGTATCATGTATCTACAGCCTGTATCATGTATCTCCAGCCTGTATCATGTATCTCCTGCCTGTATCATGTATCTCTGGCCTGTATCATGTATCTCCGGCCTGCATCATGTATCTCCTGCCTGCATCATGTATCTCCAGCCAGCACCATGTATCTCCAGCCTGCATCATGTATCTCCGGCCTGCATCATGTATCTCCAGCCAGCATCATGTATCTCCTGCCTGCATCATGTATCTCCAGCCAGCATCATGTATCTCCAGCCTGCATCATGTATCTCCAGCCTGTATCATGTATCTCCAGCCTGCATCATGTATCTCCTGCCTGTATCATGTGTCTCCATCCTGTACCATGTATCTTCAGACTGTATCATGTATCTCGAACCTGTATACAGCCGGGAGAAGGAGAAAGTTATACGGCTGAGAAGAAGAAGGTAAGTTAAACAGCTGGGAAGAAGAAGAAGCTTACACAGCCGAGAAGAAGTAAGAAGTGAGATCTAGGGCCTAGAAAAGAAGAAAAAAAGTGCAAGTTTGACGTCATGAACCTGAATTACATGGTCACAACAACCAAGTTTCCAATCATTTTATGGGGGAAAAATTCAGGTACCGAAGAAGGAATGATAAAAATTTGCATGCTAAAAATCATAACTGGTCACGATAGGCTGAAAAACACGTTGCAAATCTGTTCATCTTATGTTTACTCCTGAGCGGAAATTGCTTTTAATTTTTGATCTGAATAAAACCTGCGCTGTTCTTAACTAGATCTTGATTGTTTTGAACTTAGGAAATTAAAAGTGCTCTTCGCTTACGTTTTCTTCCACAACAGACTCTTTTTCTTAATGGTTACATGTTATGGTTAGACACAACACAAACATATTATGGTTACACATATTATGGTTACACATGTTATGGTTACACACAACACAAACATATTATGGTTACATGTTATGGTTACACACAACACAAACATATTATGGTTACACACAGCACAAACATGTAATGGTTACACACAACACACACATGTTATGGTTACATACAACACAAACATGTAATGGTTACACACAACACAAACATGTTATGGTTACACACAACACAAACATGTTATGGTTACACATGTTATGGTTACACACAACACAAACATGTAATGGTTACACACAACACAAACATGTTATGGTTACACACAACACAAATATGTTATGGTTACACACAACACAAACGTGTTATGGTTACACACAACAAAAACATGTTATGGTTACACATGTTATGGTTACACACAACACAAACATGTTATGGTTACACACAACACAAACATGTTATGGTTACACACAACACAAACATGTTATGGTTACACACAACACAAACATGTTATGGTTACACATGTTATGGTTACACACAACACAAACATGTTATGGTTACACACAACACAAACATGTTATGGTTACACATGTTATGGTTACACACAACACAAACAAGTAATGGTTACACACAACACAAACATGTTATGGTAACACACAACACAAACATGTAATGGTTACACACAACACAAACATATTATGGTTACACACAACACAAACATGTTATGGTTACACACATTACAATCATGTAATGGTTACACACAACACAAACATGTTATGGTTACACACAACACAAACATGTTATGGTTACACCCAACCCAAACATGTTATGGTTACACATGTTATGGTTACACACAACACAAACATGTTATGGTTAAACACAAAACAAACATGTTACGGTTACACAAAACACAAACATGTAATGGTTACACACAACACAAACATATGGTTACACACAACACAAAGATGTAATGGTTACAAACAACACAAATTTATTATGGTTACACACAGCACAAACATGTTATGGTTACACACAACACAAACATGTTATGGTCACACACAACACAAACATGTTATGGTTACACATAACACAAACATATTATGGTTACACATGTTATGGTTACACACAACACAAACATGTTATGGTTACACACAACACAAATATGTTATGGTTACACACAACACAAACGTGTTATGGTTACACACAACACAAACATGCAACGGTTACACACAACACAAACATATTATGGTTACACACAACACAAACATGTAATGGTTACACACAACACAAACATATTATGGTTACACACAACACAAACATGTTATGGTTACACATGTTATGGTTACACACAACACAAACATGTTATGGTTAAACACAAAACAAACATGTTACGGTTACACACAACACAAACATGTAATGGTTACACACAACACAAACATATTATGGTTACACACAACACAAAGATGTAATGGTTACACACAACACAAATATATTATGGTTACACACAACACAAACATGTTATGGTTACACACAACACATACATGTTATGGTTACACATGTTATGGTTACACACAACAAAGTCATGTTATGGTTACACACAACACAAACATGTTATGGTTACACACAACACAAACCTATTATGGTTACACATGTTATGGTTACACACAACACAAACATGTTATGGTTACACCCAACACAAATATGTTATGGTTACACACAACACAAACGTGTTATGGTTACACACAACACAAACATGCAATTGTTACACACAACACAAACATATTATGGTTACACACAACACAAACATGTAATGGTTACACACAACACAAACATTATGGTTACACACAACACAAACATGTTATGGTTACACACAACACAAACATGTTATGGTTACACATGTTATGGTTACACACAACACAAACAAGTTATGGTTACACACAACACAAACAAATTGTGGTTACACACAACACAAACAAATTGTGGTTACACATGTTATGGTTACACACAACACAAACATGGTATGGTTACACACAACACAAACATGTTATGGTTACACACAACACAAACATGTTATGGTTACACACAACACAAACATATTGTGGTTACACATGTTATGGTTACACACAACACAAACATGTTATGGTTACACACAACACAAACATGTTATGGTTACACACAACACATACATGTTATGGTTACACACAACACAAACATGTTATGGTTACACACAACACAAACATGTTATGGTTACACACAACACAAACATGTTATGGTTACACACAACACAAACATGTTATGGTTACACACAACACAAACATATTATGGTTACACATGTTATGGTTACACACAACACAAACATGTTATGGTTACACACAACACAAACATATTGTGGTTACACATGTTATGGTTACACACAACACAAACATGTTATGGTTACACACAACACAAACATATTGTGGTTACACATGTTATGGTTACACACAACACAAACATGTTATGGTTACACACGACACAAACATGTTATGGTTACACACAACACGAACGTGTTATGGTTACACACAACACAAACATGTAATGGTTACACATATATAAAATATTGATCTAAATTTGGTCGACTGGTTTTAGAGTGGTCCTGGCTCGCTGGTAGACGGCTCCTAGTTTAAGTTTGGCCAAATACAGTGTACAGTATCCAGTTTACTGTAGCTCCCATAGACGCTGCAGAATAAGCTCTGCTCCGGTCATCTGACCCAATTATCAGCAGATCATAACTACCGGCTACTGACTCTGTGTGTAGCGCTTCTCTGTCGCCGCAGGTTTTACGCGGTTCCGCCGTTGGACTAATTTGCTCCGAACCTAAGGTTTGGGTTTGGATGCGTCTTCCCTGCAACGTTTTAAGGCGGACAGGCGACGGGAGGATGAGTGGCTAAGCTCACCGTTACCGCGCTGCTTCTTCGCTCCGCCTTCGCTCTTCTGGTTGTCTTGGGCTGGAGCTGGGAATCTCATGCATCGACGGACGTCAGGATGGTGCGATGCCGAAGCTGTGAGCCGTACACCAGCACGACTCCTGCAAGCTCGCCCTAACCATCTGTCGTCGGAGGAGCTCCCAACTCCATGGACATTCGAGGTTCGTCACTCTTAGGCTGGGCGCATATCTGCTAGTGAGTTGATATCCATGGAGCCTTTAGACCAGTCGACCCCTACTTTTTCCTGGCGAATAGACTAAATTTCTATTAACTTACTTATTATTACAGTTCGGGCTTTCGCCCTATTATTACAGTTCGGGCTTTCGCCCTATTATTACAGTTCGGGCTTTCGCCCTATTATTACAGTTCGGGCTTTCGCCCTATTATTACAGTTCGTGCTTTCGCCCTATTATTACAGTTCGGGCTTTCGCCCTATTATTACAGTTCGGGCTTTCGCCCTATTATTACAGTTCGGGCTTTCGCCCTATTATTACAGTTCGGGCTTTCGCCCTATTATTACAGTTCGGGCTTTCGCCCTATTATTACAGTTCGGGCTTTCGCCCTATTATTACAGTTCGGGCTTTCGCCCTATTATTACAGTTCGGGCTTTCGCCCTATTATTACAGTTCGGGCTTTCGCCCTATTATTACAGTTCGGGCTTTCGCCCTATTATTACAGTTTGGGCTTTCGCCCTATTATTACAGTTTGGGCTTTCGCCCTATTATTACAGTTTGGGCTTTCGCCCTATTATTACAGTTCGGGCTTTCGCCCTATTATTACAGTTCGGGCTTTCGCCCTATTATTACAGTTCGGGCTTTCGCCCTATTATTACAGTTCGGGCTTTCGCCCTATTATTACAGTTCGGGCTTTCGCCCTATTATTACAGTTCGGGCTTTCGCCCTATTATTACAGTACGGGCTTTCGCCCTATTATTACAGTACGGGCTTTCGCCCTATTATTACAGTACGGGCTTTCGCCCTATTATTACAGTACGGGCTTTCGCCCTATTATTACAGTACGGGCTTTCGCCCTATTATTACAGTACGGGCTTTCGCCCTATTATTACCGTTCGGGCTTTCGCCCTATTATTACCGTTCGGGCTTTCGCCCTATTATTACCGTTCGGGCTTTCGCCCTATTATTACCGTTCGGGCTTTCGCCCTATTATTACCGTTCGGGCTTTCGCCCTACTATTACCTTTCGGGCTTTCGCCCTATGACCAGGTTTCGTACCTATCAATATACTAAAGCTAACATATTTTTCACTTCGCCAGGTGACGTTAAACGGCAGTTGGTGGGAGAAGACTGCGCCGCTTTGGTCTTCTCCGCAATTCGTGGCTGCCTGGAGCATTTTCACCAACGTCAGCACCTAATCTCATTTCTGTCGAAAGAAGTGTAGTGCTGTTACCTAATTTTCAATAAATGCTCTCGGCCGCTCAATTTTATATTCTCCCCAATTGTTCATAGTTTTTCGTAACACACAACACAAACATATTATGGTTACACACAACACGAACATGTAATGGTTACATACAACACAAACATATTATGGTTACACACAACACAAACATGTTATGGTTACACACAACACAAACATGTTATGGTTACACACAACACAAACATGTTATGGTTACACACAACACAAACATATTGTGGTTACACATGTTATGGTTGCGCACAACACAAACATATTGTGGTTACACATGTTATGGTTGCGCACAACACAAACATATTGTGGTTACACATGTTATGGTTGCGCACAACACAAACATGTTATGGTTACACACAACACAAACATGTTATGGTTACACACAACACAAACATGTTATGGTTACACACAACACAAACATGTTATGGTTACACACAACACAAACATGTTATGGTTACACACAACACAAACATGTTATGGTTACACACAACACAAACATGTTATGGTTACACACAACACAAACATGTAATGGTTAAACATAACACAAACATGTAATGGTCACACATAACTATACCAATGATCTACAATCCAAAATAATGCTACATTTAAATATAGAAATACGATTTGCCATTGCATCATTCCATAATTTACACCACCCACCCCTCTCCACCACCTCAGTACCACCACAGAACAGATGCCAGTCGCGCCAATTTTGGAAGTATATGGTATGACTTAGGTTTATATTAATTTATCTGTTCGTTATACAGTAATTATTTGTCACTCATTTATAAACAATACAATTACTTAGAAAGTAGATACTGCAGTATAATATGAAAGGTATCCTGCAATAAATCATTATAATCAGATATTACAACGAACGCTAGTGTTTGGAAGTTTATCACTCCATCTCGGTACTCAAGGAAATTACAATATTTTCTTAAAATGTTTTACTTACTATATTACATTCCTCACCTTTCGTACTAGTTATACAAGATAAATATATTTATACAAAATTTTTATGAATTATTTTACTGATTTTGATAGAGAAGCAGTACTATAACTATGTTGAAACACGTCAGAAGCCTGTATAGATTACTGATTTGCGTGGGTACCAACTGTAGTATTCTCACGCCGTCTTGGTTGTGTGTATCATGGCTTTCAGTAATGATCAAAATATAACTTGGCCAGATGAATTAAAATAAGTTGAATTATGCATTAAATAATGCAAATTATGCATTAACAGCATAATTTCTTCAATGGGAGACAACTATTGGATCTCTGGGAATTAGCGTTCCCATGATAAAGCTATACGATCCCGAGCTTAAGGTTAATTACCCATTTGTTGAGAGCGGCAAGTTTTTTTCCAATGTACTATCCCTTATCGGCTCACTGCTGTCCTGTTTTTCAGCGTTTCTGAATTTTTTTCTTCAACTTTCATATTGTTTTATGACTTTCCTTCTCAAATTCGTGCTTCAAAGCGCAGGTCATGAGTGGAAATGCCATTTGGGCATAAATTTTGCATTCCTCCAACTCCTTTCTATATTTTACTAACCTCTGTCATGTTAGGGAGGCTGAAGCTCACCGATAGTCTAACCTAAGGAATGCGTCAATAGACACGCCTCTTTACAGATTTTCCCCTTCTCTAAGTTTTTGAAGAGAGTCATAGTTCTTCCCAACTTCCTGAAACATCACAAATGAGATAGTTGAAGCTCTCCCTCACCTCTGCAAGACAAGTAGTCAACTCAGACACAACTGTATAAGACATATTCTAAAGCTCAGCTGTTCGCATTTCCAGTTGTCTCCTGAAGTCCACGTGCGCGCTGCGGCGCTCAATGCGCCCATTCTACAGGGTGGGTCAAAAACTACCCGACTTTAGTATATCGATTAATCGACAACCATCAATCGCAGGGAGATAAGCTTGGTTCCGTTTGTTGTAAAATTAGGTCCTTCTGTAATTTGCTTTACGTATTGTATTTTCTATCTCTTAATTCAAGGGCAATGGTGTTGAGTTGAATTGATTTCCTTTAAACTTCATCTCATTTTTTGAACCGAGGAATTTGAGCCTTTCTGCCACCCATTCAATTATTGTGACAGCCATCGTTTTCCAGATATTTTCTCATAACGCTCTTCTTTCCCTCTGCACTTTCCGAATTAGGTCACGGTAATCGTTAACAATGTCGCTTTTTATTGTGATTTGATGCTGGTTATACAGCAAGGCTATCTGACCTTTTAAGCTATAGAGAAATATTTCACACTGGAAAAGGTTTGGGCTCTTCGGAGGCCACGAGAACTATGGTGGTCACAGTAAAAATTTATATAGGAACAGAACCTCGACAGTAGTATCATTAGCACTTCTTTTTACTACGGTATTTCACTGTGTCATTTGTGTACAAGTGCGGTACGTGTTCACTTCACACCCCGAAGCTTAACGTATGAAAAATTAATATTAGTATTATTATTTTTGGGTTTTACCGCCGTTTTCAATACTCTGAAACCTCTATTTTGTGAAAACCGTTAGGAATTGGTCATCACTGCGATTAAATGTCTGCATTAAATATCCGACAATAAAAAGCTGGAACAAATAACATAAAAAAATTGATTTTGCTACAGTACTTATTGATAACAATTATCCCACGTGCAGAAAGCAATACTTGAATATAAAGATTGTATCTAGTATTTCGTAGTTTATTGGACAAGACACAGCCACCAAAAAAATTGATCACTTAACCTAAATGGAATTGATTGACTCAGCCTCTACCAGCCAATGTGGAATTACGAACAAGAAATGGGAGGGGAAATATAATAAAAATACAGGTAAATCTTTATTGAAATGAAATGAAAGATATGATAAAATTCAGAAGAGACCGAGGCACTACTCGTGAGCAATGGCGAAATTAGCTCAGCGGTGCACACAGGAACCAGGTAAACCGTAAGGACTAATACAGAATGAAGATTGAAAACCATCTTTTATAATCAATTCTTCATTATTTATGAGCGATGTCTTAAAAGCGCCGAAATACTCTGAGCCTCACCTTCAAGAAGTATTGGAAAATAGTTATAGTCCGTCACCATTAACGTTCGGATGAGCTAACGCAAGATAGCTTATAGAACTACTTCAACGTGTCAAGCAAAGAGATGCAAATTACTGGCTCATGAATTGACTGAAGTACCCCGCGATCAACAGAAAGAATTTTAATCGAAAAATTCAGCCTCATAAACTACTACAATTTTTTGAAAACACCATATATCAATAAGGCACAATGTTCATGTATAGAGAAAAAATTACTGACCTTTTACATGTTTTAGAAACTACATATTAGGGATCTTTACCAGATAAGCCCCGCCACTAGTGCAACACATAAGTTCACCCACTTGTTACTTTCGAAATAATGCACCTAGAGCAAAAACTTGACACAGGTCTGAACAAAATATGCTAAGGAAAACTGCATCTCAACAAAAAAGTTTCCTCACCATAATAGATAAGAAGAATTTCCATTATCATCACACTACTGTTATGGACTATAAGCACTCGATTCATAGTCACACTTGAAAACCTGAAAATTGTAGTAGAAAAATGAACAAAGTAACACAAGCTATTGAGCTCGAGCCGGAAGATTAAAAAATGCAATCAGGACTCTGATGAAAAAGGGAGAGGAAAAAATGAAAAGAGACAGCTCACAGAGCTTTAATAAATGAGATTAGCCTACAATTGATAATTTGCAAGAGCACAAAAACTGCGATCGAAAGCAATGTCTGGAGACCTCCAAGTTCTCGAGAAAAACAAGCAAGCACTGACTATCAGCATGCATCGGAAATTCAAGAATCCTACATCCCTTCTCCGAGCGTCTCGCTGCCTGGAAGTACTAAATTTTACCATAGGATTTGAACTACAACGTCCAAGTACGATTGTAAGTAAAATGATTAATTATGAGTAACGGAAAATTCTCGGAAATTCAAACCCTTATCAACGAAACGGAGGCAAGCTATGAAGGCGAAATTTTTTCATGAGCCAAAAATTGGAGACAGCAAGAAACATGGCAGCCTCACTATTAAATTAGCTATCTACGATATGAACAGCACTTCTTTTCAAGTAATATATGTAATCGGGTCGGGTAGAAAGTTGATTCAGGCTAGATTTTCTTAATATTTCAGGTGAAGAACGCTGAAGCTTCTGCTTGATTATGCGACTTTCAAACCCTCCATTCAATAAAATAATGTCTTCTAACATATAAATCAGCAATTCATTAGCATTACATTACATTCAGTTTTGCTTGAAGCGCCAAGCTAACCGTGAATTGAGAGCTGGTGTTAGTCAAAAGGTAAATTCTTGGATAAAACTTGAAACTTGAGGCGCACATCAGAATTGCACGGGTGTACAGTTGTAGGAGCCTACGCTGTTTCACTAGTAGTGAAAAGGAGCTGTTCCTCAACGGTGGACAGCTGCGCTGAGTCGAAATTGGGTACCAAGTGGGTCCTCGGTCATGTGCAGCCGTAACTGAGCGAGACACTCGCCCGAGTGCTACAGGAACCTTGCCCCACCACTATAGACCGCGCGGGGCGCGCTCGTGTCAAAAGCTTGCCACTGCCCCCCTTCTATCATGATCACCTGTGCTGCATGCCAGATCTTGCATACACCTGTGATGCATGCCAGATACCGCCATTCTACAGATCATTCTCTATATCTCCTGAGTATATCTCCTGAAGCTCAAAGTGCTAGGTTTAAAATGTACTCTTGTTTTTCATTTGTCAAATGGGCTCAGATATGAGCTAAGAGAAATCCACATGTGACCTTTTATACATGTGGACTCTTGCTTGTCATAGAAAATGCCACTCCCATGGAGCTCATAGCTATATCAAGTGTTAAACCAACTTCTTTCAGCTCTTATACTTGCTCCTGCTATAGAAAATGTCACTTTCTTGTACTTCAAAGAGTTGAGAAATTCCAAATTTGTCCTCATGTTGGGGACGAATTTCCCCGCTTTCGGTAAGTTACCGTACATAGTTTTCTTCAAAAATTTTCAATCATGATAATTACCTCGACAATCGCGAAACACCTATTTCAATACAAAATTGAACTCTCCGTACTACACCACTTATGTTCATCTCCTCCCTGTCCTCAGGGAACACTTAGTTTAGCGAGGCAAGGGACTGGAATGAGGCTGATGAGCATCGATTGATTCACTGGGCTGAGGATCGTCTTGGCGCCAATTACAGCCGTAGAACATGCTTTAACAATTAACAAGGATCACGAAGACACGTGACCACGCTTTCGATTAAACGACGTTGCAATTCGATTTCTTTGTACTAAAGTTCAATAATTGGCGGTTTTTCGGATCAGAAGTAATAGCGGGCTGGAAGTCGGGCTATATTATTCTCTTTCGGGCCGAAAATCGCGCCTGGGCTGAATCAGTATTTTCGCGGGCAAATGTTAAATAAAGGGGCTTAATTTAGCCACCTCGTTTCGGGCTAAATTAGCAACCCTGGTTTCGAGGTGTTGCCCATGGAGCTAGGATATATGGAGGGAGCATAGCCGTCTGTGAAGAGAACCAGTTTTTGAGATTTCTCCTATGCCTGTGGTAACCAATAGCCGTCTCACAAGTGTGACGTCAGCACGGAAGCCAGTTACCTCCTGACTACGCTGGGATGCGCACACCAGGGCTGCCAAAGCTAGGGTTTTAACCCCAGATCTTGGTTTTTTAGCTGTGGCCTAAGGTTTTGGGGGTTTTCATCAAAAAATTGGCAAAAAACTGAAGTTTTCTATGCAGAGGTAACATAATGAAGGTTTTTATATATAATAATTTTCTTTCGGCGCTTGATGCAATGAAAATTATGGTATTAAATTATCAAATTCGTTCAATTGAACTTGGGTGCATTAGTTGCTTTCATATTCCTGTTGCATCTGCATTCTGTCGAAATCTAAGTGACGTATGTTTACTGCCAGCAAAAAATATCGAACAATTTAAATGTTTAAGTACCATTTATGCAGTACCTGTTACTGTGGTACATGAAACGCATAATTATTGATAGCATCTACATAGTAATTGTTCTTTTTCATAAAATCCTCCCAGATACTGGAACAAATTAAAAGAAATCATGGACGGTTTTCAAAATTCAAAATTTGGCCTCTTGTCTGCTTTTATGACAAGTCTAACTATTCTGCCACATTAGTCTGCTTCGGTTGAACGAATTTTTTCAGTCATGAATTGTGTTAAAACGAAACAAACGAGTTTCCTGGGAGCAGAAACTGCATGAGATAGAATTTTGACAAAAAATTAATTTCGAGGAGCAACAATGATTGTACTACTTGGCAACCACGAAAAGAATTAATACGCGATATGGCAATCGGAGCAATTTGGAGAGGCAGAATGAGAAATTACGGAGCAACGCTATATTTGTGACGGCAGCAACTGATTCAGAGTAATACGAGTACAAAGGTAAGCAAATTACTTCACCAACATACTTTTTCGCGAATCTGGGGTTTTAAGCAGCAATCTGGATTTTTTCCTATCGTATGCTGGGGTCTGGGTAAAATTCTCATTAGCAGCCCTGGCGCACACGCTCGCTGAATGCTCTTCCAGCTGTTGAGTTAATCGTCAATCATTAATTTCGGATTCTAAGACTCCGAAAGATAAAAAATTGTGTTTCCTCACTTAAGGACAATTAATATCAAAATTACTAGCAAAGATACATTTAGAGTTGAAAACTCCAAGATTACAGGCCCTTTAATAAACAAATTAGAGAGCGACTTGCACGCGCACCTCATCCTTCGACTTGTGGAGCGGTACTAATCTGGCTTTGGAAGATGGGAGGGGCCGGAGGGCGAATCGTAGAGGAGGCGCGGAGGAGCCAACTTCAGCCAAGCGTCTGTGGTTAGCTCACGTGTGGGGCCTTGCCCATGTCCCAGTCACCCATCTTTTGCAGTTAATTTGAACCAGATTGGAATCGGTTATGCTCCCTCCAGTACATCCTAGCTCCATGGTGTTGCCTGCGTGATGATCGATTGCCGATTGAGCAGACGAGGTCCTGAGGCTGACAGGCTCAGATTATTGGAAAGTTACCGTCGCTAGAAAAAAGCTCTGCCCAAAGAAAATATGGAATCTCAAATGCTGGTGTGGGAGGATGGTGGATGTACAATATAAAGTCGGTACAAGTGCGAACAGCTACCATCAAAACTGATGCGATGTTTCAAGTTACCCAGCAATAGGAATTCGTCTGAAAATTTCACTATTTTTTGAAGGGAATTCATCTTAGGTGACCGTTAAGGTAAAAAACTGTCCTTCACTTTCCGGTGGATTTTTCTGAAATTTTCACATGAGGTGTGGAATGATTCAGGGATTAATTTTAGATTAGTTCGTTAATTTTGTATCTGTATTAGACAACTAAACTTTATCGGAAAGAATGAATAAACGGGTATTACGGAAATTATAACTCTTCTTACAATTTTGAAGTGCAAAACTAGCAACATTTTTTTTAAATGGCAAAATGTATTATCTTAAATCTGCGGGACCGCTTGTTTATTTGGATTCGTCGAATTGTAGGAATTTTTCCTCAAAAGTTCTACATTTTCACTTATATATTTTTTAGTCATTTATATTTCTTTCATTTCCATCATATCTTGATTAAAACACCGTTACCATTGTACAGTGATCTTTTTCATGTTTTAAAAGGTATTTAAATATTATTTGACATTTTTCTCAATATTTGTAAATCATTACGCCTATTATATGAAATATCTAAATAATAGATAAATCGTACCTCAAATACTTTATATTTTCCGCCAGAAGCTTCGGTGTGATTTATGTATGAGCTATATGAAATCTCAATGCTCTTGGTCTAGCGAAAAATCAGTTGAATTTGCATGACTGTGACTGGCTCCAGCGACAGTCAGCGCCGTTGGATGTGCCTTCTGCTGCCGCGTCCTACACCGCAGTCCACGTTGGCCGCGTACAGTCAGGGCACTCGAGAGAAACACTGGTCACAATGTCAATCTAATTCGCGCTCTCGCCGGCGGCAAATGGAGAAGGTTTATAATAGCGCACATAGGAAAAAAATATTTGGTCCCTGGTGAAAAAGGATTTGAGTGCAGCAGGGCTGCCACTTTTGTTTGACCAAAATAATCTAGTTTGACCTCAAAAAATATCTAGAAACATCTAGATTTGAAAATAAAACATCAAAAAATATATCTAGAACAAAATTAATTATAAATAACAACAAGTTAGTTTAAAAATAGCACATGAGAATATTTATTCCATAAATTGTTTTATAATAGGCCATTTATCTTTGTTTAAGTTATCTAGTATCCTGATAGTTATCCTAATAGAGCTTAGTATCCAAATATTCTTCAATTTCACAAGTGTTGCGAGTAGGGAAGACTAATAAGTAGTCCTTCCAAATAGTAGCAAGTAGTTATCAGCGTTGCAAGTAGGAAGGAGTAATTTAGTAAAAACTGATTTAAGGAACATTAGCATTTCATCCAATAAATATGTCTTATCTACATTTTTATATTCAAATAACTTATTAGTTATTTGCACCTCTGTTGAGATCAGTTGAAAAAAAAATGATAGTGCAAGATTTTTCTCATCAGAATATATTTTGACAGCATCAGCAGGATAGCAAGACTAAGCAAGTTTCCCTTTGCCTTGAAATTTCAAAATGTGTTCATAAATCCAGCCATTGAGCAACAATTTTTTTTTACTGCAGGCTGGATGGACAACCATCAAGTTTTGCAAGCTGAAGGAATTTTCAATGGATGTGAACCAATATTAAGTGATTCATTAAATTAATTGAATTGGCATCGTCGAAAAAATTTTTGCAAACCAGTTATGAGTTTCTGCAATAAAAAATTCCACGTTGCTTGGTAAACATTCACCAGAAGCATAGGACATTGCAAGCTGGAATGAGAGGCATACACATCTCATCAATGTTAAATATAAATTTTCTTCTTTAAACTTGGCATAAACTCCATTATTGATGCCAACAATTAATGACACTTGCAGTGTCAGTCTCTATTGCATTGCAATTATCAATGCTCAGATTCCTACTTATCAACAATTGTTTTAAGGCTGTCACAACGCTATCTGCATCACTTTCAATAAGTTTGCAATTACCAAGTAAGTTGATTCGACTTTATTAGATGCATGGCTCTAGTATATAATTGACACACCAAATAGTTTCATGATTGAAAAATCATTGCTTCCATCCAACAATAAACTGAACTCATTGTTGCCAATATCATTGGTCAGTCTTTCGGCAAAATGAGGCCACAATAAGTTTTTGATAATGTATGTGGATTTTATTCTATGATTCTTGACATCATCACTAGTTTTGCAATTGGAGATAGTGTGCTTTAGCTTATGAACCTGATGATCACAATTAGAAATTACACTATGGCAGCACAAAAACATTGAAATAGCCGTATAGGTGTGGTTCATAATCTATACATAACATGATCAGAATGTGGTTGGTTCACTATTCAAACAATTTAGTGAAGCAAATTGACAAATATAATAAGACTGAAGTAGAAACCTACCCTTATAGTGAATTCCTAATTCAAATTTGAAGAAATCTATCACGTAGATAGCTCAATTGTATTCTGGCTCGAAAATATCTAGCACGCTGAAAAAACTATCTATATTTTATAGCTAATATCTAGGCTCCAAATTTTACATCTAGGCTTAAGCAAAAACATCTAGATCTAGATATGAAATATCTAGAGTGGCAGCCCTGGAGTGCAGTTTTATTTCAGGCTCGTAGTCATCCAGAAAAATAATCGATAAGAAAACGTACCTTATGAACAAATACATAACGCCTGAAGTTTGTCTTGCCGGCTTCATAACTATGACGTTGAAACAACCGAAGAGATTTACAGGCAGTTCTTTCGTGGTGTTATGTAAGTTACTCACTAAGCTGCCTGTACGGATAGCAATCACGAGGAAGTATGCTCACATAATGAAGTATTGAGGTACAGACGCTCCAAAATGAAGAAATTTACTGGTAGAGTATAGAAGTACATACAGGCTCCAATACTATTGAATTTACTGGTGCTGTGTTGTGTTGTGCTGACGCTGGGGCTGTTTTGTGCTGACGTTGGGGCTGTTTTGTGATGTGCTGTTGCTGTGTTGTGTTGTGCTGACGTTGGTGCTGTTTTATGATGTGCTGGTGCTGGGTTGTGTTGTGCTGACGTTGGTGCTGTTTTATGATGTGCTGGTGCTGGGTTGTGTTGTGCTGACGTTGGTGCTTTTTTGTGATGTGCTGGTGCTCTGTTGTGTTGCTGGTGCTGCGTTGTTGTGTTGTGAGCTGACGCTGGTGCTGTGTTGTGTTGTGCTGGTGCTGTGTTGTGCTGTACTTAAGCTGATGCTGTGTTGTATTGTGCTGGTGCTGTGTTGTGTTGTGCTGACGCTGGTGCTGTGTTGTGTTGTGCTGTACTTAAGCTGATGCTGTGTTGTGTTGTGCTGACGCAGGTGATGTGTTGTGTTGTGCTGGTGCTGTGTTGTGTTGCTGGTGGTGTGTTGTGTTGCTGGTACTGTGTTGTGCTGACGCTGGTGCTGTGTTGTGTTGCTGTGTTGTGTTGGTGTTGTGTTGTGCTGGTGCTGTGTTGTGTTGTGTTGCTGGTACTGTGTTGTGCTGTGCTGACGCTGGTGTTGTGTTGTGCTGGTGTTGTGTTGTGTTGCTGGTACTGTGTTGTGCTGTGCTGACGCTGGTGCTGTGTTGTGTTGTGCTGGTGCTGTGTTGTGTTGCTGGTACTGTGTTGTGCTGGTCCTCTGTTGTGTTGCTGGTACTGTGTTGTGCTGGTGCTGTGTTGTGTTGCTGGTACTGTGTCGTGTTGTGCTGGTGCTCTGTTGTGTTGCTGGTGCTGTGTTGTGCTGACGCTGGTGCTGTGTTGTCTCTTTGCTCCAACATATATAGCAAACGCGGTCTCCATATTAGGGATACGGTCTGCTATAACTGTCCAATGCAACCAACAATAATTTTCTAATTTTCATTGTAAAATGAATGTAGAAATGATTCACGAGAGGAGCAAAACTACACGCAGCAGCCACACAATTTAAGGGCCGTTTATCACTGGTCTACATTTTGCTGCAGGCTCACGTGTAGACGCCTCGTGTGGAGCTTCACAAGAGACATGTGCGTTCAGACTAGACACCATTGGAGCGAGCCATGGAGCGCACGCTGCTCAAAAGGGCTGCCACTCTAGATATTATATAGCTAGATTTAGATGTTTTTCCTGAAGCCTAGATGTAATTTGAACCCGATTGGAATCGGCTATGCTCCCTCCAGTATATCCTAGCTCCATGACTACAGTACTAAAATGGCTAGGTGAGCTAATAACTGAAGCCTAAGCAGAGCCGTCGGCATGGCTTTTCATTACATTTTCCAGTTACAACATATCAGTAGTGAGCGTATACGCTAAATAATAGCGAGGTAAAAATGCTTAAGTATACAAAGCAATGAACTACGCATGAAGATTTTGCGCAATTATAACTTTCAGTATGTACACAAGCGTGTGCTAAGGAACAATAATATAGATATGAGACATTAAATCCAATCTCTGCCTCTGCGTCTGTTGAAAGCTTGCACTGTCACGGTTGACACTGCAGTGCAAGAAGAGCAATCATTTGGATAAATTACGAGCTAGTAACAGTAAATGAGCTTCCTACCATGACGCACTGCAGAATCATTGTAGCGATATAAGCTTATGAACAAAATTAATACATTAACAATAAAATATACTTAGGTCAATCAAAAAATATACCTAACTTGCTTCCAGATGGTAATATTACTCATGGACAATTTTCTTGAGTTTTTCAGTACAACTTTTGGAGGACATAAGTCTGTTCACGTGTCTTGTGCATTGAAGCGTTCTACGCACGGCAAAAAATTGTTGCACCTTGTCGGTAACCTGGACACAGCAGAAATTACAGTGATGCTGACACAAATCTAAGAACTTACAGACTAGTTAACGAAATCCTGATACGTGCCGATAATTGTGAAAGCAATACAAAAATACTCTCTCATACAAAATAATCAGGTCAATAAATAGTTTGAAATATAGTTATGGCATCGTTTTCTCGGTTGTACGATAGCCCTTTCCGGAGCGACATCTCATCCACTAGAAGGAAACAAAGTTTATCTCTAGCACTGACGGGTTTTACCTTCATTTTCAACATGGACAAACTTTTAGCACTTGTACCAGGACGTACTTCGAATTGTTTCATCAATGCACGCACAGTCGAAAGTGAGGGTAATGGTATCAAGTTCCTCATCAGTTGATAGTGGGTCTCTGATGAGCTTACAAGAATGTTCACAGCGAGCCACTTGTGATACATGGTGTATGATCTCTTGCCCCTTAATTAGAGCTTGACAAATGCACTGAGATAAGGACCAAGTCCGCCACTTACACTTCTCAGGAAATTATCTGTGTTCAACTGCTTGTACTGTACCTTTGATTTTCTCCTGAGCCTTTTCCTAAGTTTTCTCTCGGGAGCTGGTCCGCTGTTTTCAAGGGCAATTGTCGTTCCAGAATAAGAAGCGAACAACCGTCGCTTACAAGGTACCACGTACTGGAGGACCTGTGTCTTCCAACAAAGAACTGCTGCTTTTGCCACACGAATTCTGAAATAAATTGTCGAAAATTAGACTGTATATTATATTTACTTCCCCAACTTGAAGAAAGTATTAATTGTTTACATAAATCAAACTTTAAAGTGATTGAAAGTTTAGGTTTTGACCACAACACATCTAATTAAAAATATGCCACATTTAATCTACATGGAGTGGAATCACAGCTCTGGTCAGTATTCTTTTCCAAGGTTTCTAGTATTAAACTATGAATGAGTTCAAACATACCGACCGGTATAAAGTGAGTACCACTGAGACAGGATAGCCCTGTTCAGTACCCAAGAAAGTCACGAGTACCGCGAGCCCACCCTTCTAATGAATCAAGCATTATATTTGGATGCGTTGTGAATAACAATTTTTTTTGTGAAAAAACTCGTTTTTATGGAAACTTGATAATTGGTTTCTCAAATGCTACTACTTCCACAATTTTAGAGCTACGAGAATGGTTTATATACCATTCGATAGGGCTCAGCAAGGTGTATCCTGGCGCAATAGCATTTTTTGATAAATTTATTATTTTGAAAATTACACGAGATGAAAAAAAAATGAAAAAAAGTTCATTTTTTTTCCAAATCCACAAAAAAAATTTATCGAAATTCCCTATTGCGAGTGGTTATATAGACATCTAAGCAATCTAAAAACGAAGTACTGGTTCTGTAACTTCAAAATTGTAGAAGTAGTAGGATTTTAAAAAAAAACCTATTTTATCATTTTTTCGAAAATAAAAAAAAATCCAGTGCAGATACAAAAATTTTGTCGAAATAACAAATGATATTTGGATCATTTCACACCTACTGTGAAAATTTCAGAGATATCCATCTATAAACAACGGACCTTTTTTTACCTAGACGGTGTCCTTAACTATATAGCAAGATTCGGTAATTGATCACTGACACTAATGATGTTTATAATTTCACTTTACTTGTGCATTCATGTACGAAAGTTTGCGCTCTAGCCATGCTAATCGTTGTATTTGGTTCCAATTTCAGTTCGAGCGCGTGCGAGCGGCAACACGGCATCTTGCAACACGATTCATGCTGCTGTGCGAGCAAAGGAGCACAGCGAGTACGGGCGAGTCACGTAGTAAACACGTGACGTGTTACGCACTGTGCTGTGCGGTTTTCCGGCCCCGACAGGCTGGCGCCCAGCACCTGTCAACAAACATAGATGGCCTTGACGGCAGCTAAGCTTCGCGCGCAGTCAAGAGATTACTGAAATTCATCTTCGCGCGCAGTGATTTCAAAAGAGTAACTTACTTTGAAGATTTAATATGGTGTTAATACTTTACAGTGATACTTTACCATGGGGATAGTGTTGAAAACGTGGTTTAATAAATTTAGTAACTTGAAATGTGGTAAATATAAATTCAGAGTCGTTCAAAAAATTATGGACTTGTTCACATGTTATTACTATTGGATAACGAATATTTGAAAACGGATTAGTGATTGTTTTCTTTTGTTTTTGCAGGTTGCGAAACCCAATTTCCATACTCATACTTGATGTTTTACACTAGCGTGTGTTCGATTTTGTTACGCATTTTCTAATATCTTACTCCACGTTCTAGATCATTGTTACCGATAGAATTAAGTTTTACGAGTCTACGGCACTCTGTTTATTCCGATTATTGTTTTAACTAATAGTGGAAAAGTTCTGTTCTAATTGGTGCGATGTTTGGCTATAACACTAACTTCTATTTTTAAGTCTACGGTAACGCAGACGATGTTTCGAATGTTTCTTTTTGTTGAAAACTTTAATGATTCTCTAATTTCATTAACTTTTTTGAATTATTTTTCGTTACCCACGAGGTAATAGCTTTGTTTATTATAAAAAATTTCCAAAATTGCCTTGCCGAAGAACTCGTGTTTTGCTCGGAGTTACTCTTTCACCAGAGATGTAAGCGGATGTTTTCATATTTACTCAGGAATTATTCTCAAGTTGGCATTTCCACCCTTGTGTTTTACGAATTTCATTTTAACCATGTTCGCGAAGATGCTCGATTCGATGCAATGTTCAGGTATATAATTATGATTTGTTTCATTTTGCTTTTCGATAAATCATTTCATGCGAATATTTTGATCATTTAAAATTTAGAGATATTGTGTGTTAATTTGTTTCATGCGTGTTTATTATTATCCTAAGCGTATGTATTGTTTTTTTTACATTTTATGACGAGTGTCGATGCCAATTTACGAGGTTTCTGCGTGCGGTGTTTCATATTTATGTTTGAGTGAAAACTTCTTTAGTTGTTTCAACGATGGGATTTTTTTTCATTTTTACTGCGTTATCATTTCAACTGTTTTTCCCAAAAAATTGTTAGAGTTAATTGTGATTTTCATGGCTAATGGTCATGTTAGCGGTTTTTTTTTTGTACGTCACCTGCAGAGGTTCTTGTTTTAAGGTTTTCTGTAACCACAATTTTTTTTGGTTGTTGCACTATTCGTGTACCCAAAAAATTTTTTTTTATTATATACGTGTGTTGAGCAGCGGCTCGTCCCATGTTTGTTTTGGTGATGGGGGTGTTGTTGGTGTTTTTCTTTGCGATGCTTTTGTCGAGTTTAACTGGACGCGTTTGTTTTTATTGTTAATGGCAGTTGTTTTGCGACGAAGGGATTATTATTGTTTTTGGTTTTCCTAACTAGGATGCCTTTCGCTTACTATGCCGATTTTTGGTTTCCGATTCTCCCCTTTGTTTCATTTCTGTTGAGGGTGATGTTCAATCATGTAAAGGGAGGAGGTGTGTATCTGCGCAGTTGCGCAGTTGGGCGTACATATGTTCGTACGTAGGCGAGTTCAACGCCCTGTTGCGGAGTACCGCAATGCGGGTGCTTGGTCAGCAGATTCGAGGTAGTATAAATTAGCGTGCGCGGCTTGTGGAGTCGCATTTGGTCTGTGTTCCTCCCCTGTACAACATCTCTACAAGTAAAACGCCCCAGTTAACCAGCGTATCTCTAACCCTTCGGCCGTCACACCCACAAACCAAAGTCATTAAGGGGTATGTTGGCTTCTAGAGTACCCATACCATTTTCAAAACACAGCCTTTGAGATGCAATAAATAGGTTCTTTTGACCCCTTCATTGTAAAATTAATCATTTGAATTTAGACCTTATATTCAAGTAAATCAACCCACTACCCAGCTTCTCGCCCCTTCATCTTGTAAACTGTTGTACTGATCCTTATGAAATTTCAATTTATTATTATTATTATTATGTAAATTCCCTAATCTCAATGTGAATGCTTTTGATCTCAATAAGTTTTGTTCCTTTAACTAGATTTTTATTCATTCAATTTTAGTAAAATTTCTATTTGAAATTGAAGTTCATAATAATTGAGATTCCATGTAGCCTACTTTGAACATTTTTTTTAAGAAAGATCCATTGATCATGTTTCTGGACCTTCAATAAACCAAAAAGAACTATATGTAAACTATGTAAACTTTGTATAATAGTCATCTTTGGTGGCCAACTCTACAAGGCCACCTTTATGAATAACACTGACTGATCACTGTTCATAGTATTAAAGGTCATCTTTGAGCATGACTAGATATAAGATCAAAAGCTGACTTATTCAAACCTAATCATTTATTTTAAAGCCGTTTAAATTCAGAATAAGTATGCTACTATTTTCCTACTAAAGTAAAGAAGCCTGCATGATGTTTCTTTTCATTATAATAAAGGCAATGAGCGGTGAGAAAATAACTGTAAATTTTAAAAAGCAAACAAAATTATTTGAAATGGATCATTCATGCTCATTGAGTGCAATCATGATATTACAATGATTACTTCACACAATAGCCTTAGATAAATTATTTTAGAGTATCTTATAAGTTGCAAGCAAACTGAAAGAACTTGGATAAAAAACATAGGATGATTCAAAGTGTTTAACCATCACTTGTTCAAATAAACTACTAATAAGAGGTTTTGATTGTGTTAAATTTTAATACAATACAAGCAGTTGCTGCCTTACTGGCAATACAAAATTATAGCCAATTTCAGAAAATTTAAATCAGCATTTATTTATCTATTGAAAGTTGAAACATTACTTTAAGAATAGCATTTGCAACTAAATCTTGCATGAAAAGTATAGCATTCATTTGTCTTAATGTAAATTAAATTTTGGGGTTATCTACTGCATCATTTATTTATTTCAGGTAAAGCTACCAACAATATTTCTTATTATATTTTTGATAAAAATTTGAAGCCCATAAAATTTTTACTCGTGATTAACACACTGTTATTATACGTCAATCCAACAGCCATTCATTATTCAAAATCAAGGGTATGAGGTAAATCATAATTAGTGAAACTTTGATGTACTGGATTAACTTGGAATAAACGAAACAATTAAAAGTTTTACATTACCTTGGTCTTGCACAGCTCTTCTTGACACTGCTGAAGATTACAATAACTTTCTCGCATTTCTGAATGGAGACAAGATGAAGTTATAGTCTGAACAAGAGAAGTGCTGGCACACACATAAGCCTCTCCGGCCTTTTGGATCTATTATCCATCTTCAACGGTACAGTCCCACATGCTGCCATCCCCTCGTCGTAATTTCCTTTCGGAAATAGGAAAAACGACAAATCAGGACATTGACGGTTATCATTTCTACAATTATCCATCAAGCACTTTTTAAAGCGAACGTACGGGGCCATTTTTGCAGCAATCTTCGTTACACCTCTGTCACAGCTGCTTTCAGATTCAAACAGACTTAACAGAGTCTCCTGCCGATTTTTCGTGACGTCATAATTTCTTGGCTCCTCATTGGCCACTTGGCACCTACGTCATCGCGGCCGGCGGACAAATTCGCTTAGTGATAAGTTGCGGATCTTCTAGTATATGGTCTGTGGCCTGCGCCTCTCAGGCTCTCACACATGCGGCGCTGCACGGATTCGAGCAAAGCGAATCGGGGAATTCGAACACACACACACAAATATGAACCTCTGTGGTGAGCCTCGTCTACACAAGTCGCGCCTCAAAGCTGAAATTTCCCCTAGTGTAAACACCCCTTTACTGAACATAAAAACGGTCAACTTCAGGCAGAGCGGCTCGCGTGGTTCGCCCCAACGGCGCAGCTGTGGGACAGTGGGAGCGCCGTGGTGGGATCAAGGAAGTTGGATTTATGGAACCGGCATCCCTATCTTTTGCCAGTCAAGCGCGTGAAGCCACTTTTGCCGACCCAAGCCCCGCCCACCCGGCATTGAGTCCCAGTGTGGAGGTGGTGTTGCAGTGGAGGGGTAGCACCAAGTAGCACCACCTTCATCATCAGCGACTGAAGACCGCGCTGTTAAATGGCAGACTTGCGCTACTCTGTGCTATACGTTTTTTTCTTTGGCATGTATTTCAATTGCGTCCTCGCTGAATGATGAAGAAAAACAACACTTACGTAGAAACATTTACTTAGCGACTTACATCCAGATATGCAAAGAAATGTATAATTACTTACGCTCTACATACCTAACTTTTTCTTCGTGTCTTAAGTTAATAAAGAACATTTTTACAATCATACAGTAATTTCATTTTGTTGTACAGAGTAAGTTTTATAGAATATAGGCATTATATTTACATACCTGAAAATAAAGTTAATTTATTTGAGATCTGACGGCTAATTTTTTTCTGTTTATGTATGGTTTCGTTAAATAGTTTAGTAGAGTGATGACATCTTATAGTAATATATTCAGATACAACACATTTTATTAATAAATAAACATGATTATGTAGAGGTTCAACTTCAAAACAGTGGTTGTCAAGTGAAGTGAACAGTTTCTTTTCAATACAAATACGAAGTGTAGAATTAAGCATTTTTTTCAAGTTGTAAGTATTAGGATTCATACACGTAGCAAGATCTTGCTGACATTTCTTTTCTGCAATTAAACATATGTCAATTACATCATTTGAGGGATACGTCAAGTGCACCTTCTCTTTAAGTTTAATGAATTTTAAGGAATCTTTATTGCCAGCATTTCGACAAAGGGCAGTTATACATAATTCGCAACGAAGAACATTTTTTAATTTTCTTACTATGTATCCTCCTATATAAGAAACAACATGATAGAAATACTCTGAATTAGAAAAAAATTTGGAGAAATTTTCTATATATTTGGTACATGTATCCTCTTTGCATGAATCATTACATTGAACATCGTCAGTCATTATTCTATTCTTAGAACACGAATTGTTGAACTCTGTTACAGCGCAGGATGAGATCAATAGAGATGGGTTGCTTCTGCTAGATGCTGTTAAAATTGTTACATCTTCAAAAGACGTGCAGTTACCATTAAGAACATCTTTTATTTCGTTGTGAACAAATAGACGTTTATAGGAAGAAGCAAATTGTTTTGCTGTTGGGTTGTTATTGCAACCTCCTCTGCTCCTAATTTTTCCGAAAATTAATTCCAAGTGATCTTGACTTATTTTATACGTGAGTAAAAAACTCATGCCCAGTTGTAAGCTTTTGTAAAATAAGTTTTTAATGCTAACAATGCAAATTAAAAATCCTATAAATCCTGTTTTCCTAACAGACTCGCACATTAGTTTGCCAGATGTTGGGCAGTAAAGGGATTTTATGTACAAAGTGTCGTCATCAAGGGTAGAAAATACATTGCCGGCATTATTTGAGTCGATAGGTTTCTTATATCCATAAGACAATTTATTTCTGGAATTTAATATATCAAAAACTCGATTAAATACTCTAATAAATTTTATAGTTGCCTCACTACCGCTAAAACCGTTAATATTATTATTTAGACAAAATTGCAATCCATCTGCAACGGAATCACTTAAAAGTTGAGCTGCAAGTTTTACACTCATCTTTTTTTTGAAGTAATTTATATGCTTTGATTTTAACTTATTAGCTAAATGTATTCCTGTTGAAGTTTGCAGTTCATGTAATTTCTGTATGTAACTCCATTTTATCGTATTTCCTTCGCCATCAACAATAAATTTTTTATCACCAAAAGTATTTCTAATTAATTTCAACATGTGACAAGGATCTAGAAACAAGTGAATATTCTCGTTAGTTATAGGATGAGGAAAACTTGGCGACAAATTATCTAATCCTAGCTTGCACCCAAGTTGTTTTGCCATTGCTATATTGGAAGCAGCTCCGTCAAATGTTAGAGATTCTACGGATATACCAGAATTATGAAGATTTGCAATGCATTGATTCACGAGATTTTTTCGTTCGTTTGCACCAAGACCATCTATTAAAAAATATCCAACCGGTAACCTCCAGCTATCGTTCAAAGAAACAACCATAAAAACTAAAGCTTCCTTTGCTACCGGTAAAGCATCATCATTAACACCAGCACCCATATCTACATAGCCATGAGCAGTTATGCCATCCCATTCGACATGTTGTCTGATAGCCATCTCATCCATAATAAGCGCACATGGCGATGCTCTACCTTTAGCCTTAGCTGATTGTGCTTTTACTTGCAGCGCTTTAAAAGCTTCACTTGTAAATCCTGGTTTACCATCTATTGTCTTATACCATTTTTCAATGGTTCTTGGATGAGGCAAACATGTATCAAATTTATTCCTGACAAAATTATATGCTCGAGGGGAATAAAAATGCAATGTTAAAGCGAATGCTCTAAGCTCAGGAGAATATTGACATTATATTTTATTACCTGATGCTTTTGATACCTTCCTTTTTAAAAGATCCCGTACTCCTCCCGCAGATGTTTCAATGATGTCAACAGACTCGCTACTCACCAAATTGGACGACCTCAATTCAGTTATAATAATTATTGAACTGAGTTCGCAATTTTTTTTCAACAACCTTCTTTTGCTTTGTTGCAGCAATTTAATTTTTTTCCGAGCACCTGTTAATTTCTCTACAGCATTATCTAAATCTCGTTTCAACTTACGTTTACGGGGAGTATTTATTGGAGAAGGAGTTTTTTTTGTGGGTGAAAAGGAAACAGACGGTGATGCAGAATAATGCGAAGGCGTGGCATCACACGATGAATGCGCCACTAAGTGTGAAGAAAACGCAACTGAACTTGATGAAGACGCCACTACGGTTGATGAAGGCGCGACTGCAGATGATGAAGGCATGACTGCAGATGATGAAGTCATGACTGAAGATGATGAAGACGCCACTACGGTTGATGAAGGCGCGACTGCAGATGATGAAGGCACGACTGCAGATAATGAAGGCACGACTGCAGATGGTGAAGGTGCGACTGCAGATGATGAAGGTGCGACTGCAGATGATGAAGGCGCGACTGCAGATGATGAAGGCATGACTGCAGATGATGAAGGCACGACTGCAGATGATGAAGGCACGATTGCAGATGATGAAGGCACGACTCCAGATGATGAAGGCACGACTGCAGATGATGAAGGCACGACTGCAGATGATGAAAGGTCAACTGAGAGTGAAGAAGGCGCAACTGAGGATGAAGAAAGCGTAGCAACGCTTTGAAACGTTTTTTTTTCCTTTTAGCTCTGCAAATAGGCCTTCCATCAGGAACATCGTGGAATATAGAAGGAATTGAGTTAGGAAGCAACTTTCTCAGAGGAGATACATTTTCATCGTAATCATTAGGAGAAAAGTGTCTTGAGCAAAGGTAAACTCGTTTAGGCAACTCCACATCGCTGCAGCCGATTACTCTTAGCCATTCCCCTCTTCTCTCCTTATCTTTCGGTATCCTGGAAAAAATGAGAGCACTTATTTAATTAAAGATTTCCTTATTCGCGTTTCTAACAGAAACCGCAAAAAGTCAAAACTATTACAATACCAAAAGTATTCCCTTTTTGGATTAAATTTGGCATGCCACTGCATTGACAAGCCTTTATGAGAGACGCTGTATATTTTCGATACTATAATATGTTGATATATGTGTAATATATTTCTCACTAGATGTATGGAGCAAAAGTCTATGCATATATCAACTCATATTATGCAAACTTCACTAACTACATATATTACAGATAATATTCTTGTATATTACAGACAATATTCTTCTTTACATGAATGACATTGTGATCGCATATGCTGTTTATGCTTTTCTTACCTGAACGTTATTTATGCTATATCTTAAAACGATGCATTTGCAAGCACAATTTCATTCACGTAAAACACATTCAAATCTAGCATATTACCTATAAGTGGCAACGAAAATACTGAAATCGTTGACAACATTCAATTCAATACTGACCAACCTTAAATTAAATTTATGATGATCACATCTGTAAACGTTAAACTGTATGCTAGCAGTAAACAACTGAACGATATAAAAAAATACATAATACTTACATGTGATAACTCGTGCCTGGATCTTTTTTGCGACTACTACTGCACTTAAACACAATGCATGAACGCGTCATATTGGAAAAACTCGTCTTTGACCGCAGCGTGGATAAGCGGCGCCCTGTCACGCTGAGTGTCTGACACGCACTGAGCCCCCTCCATGCATGTGCCCGTATACCCTACAGCTACCGAAAATTGGCTTCACTTTAGAGCGCTGATGCCGCCTCCATTCTTAAACCTCCTTGGGTGGGATGGCTGGCTTGGACGGCGAGTGTTGCCACCAGAGAAAGGGTCAATGGACATCTTTAGTGTAGTGACATATTACGCATTAAAACGGGCTTCCGCGCAAAGCTGCGGTAGCGGCAAATCCGTCAGCACGTGTTGTCTTTCCAGGCCTGACATACTAGAGAAACCGCAGCGCGGAAAACGCGCGCGGTATTTTTTCTACCGCGCATGTCGGCGGAAGGAAATTTACCGCGGCGCGGTTTGGAGCAGTCAACAAATAGAAAGCAATGGCCAGTGACGCATTAGCTGCTCTCAGTGCAGCGATAAACGTAATTCATTCCTAGTCTCCCATAGAATATCGAGAAAATAGCCAGATATTTTCATCTAATATTATTTATTATTCGGTCATCTACCATTTATTGTTATTCCATCTATTATCAATTAATATTTCATCTATTGTTATTGCATTTATCACTCTGCTCTCTAATATTTTCATAAAAACCGGGAAACTTGTCTCGGCCACGGTTGTATGGGGTGTACGGAATATCTCCGTACACATAGCATTTTCAATAATCCTTCGTTTTCAGCAGCGTACACAGTTGCAACACTTATGCAGTGCGAAACCTCCTTGGGTTGGTACCGCAGCATGGCAGTTAGTTTTCGTATAGATTGATTTGCTATAATTATACTATTGCATTATTTTTAACGATTTGGTTGTTTATCACGATTACATGACTTATCACGATTTTGTTATTTTTAACGGTTGGGTTCTTTTTCACAGTTGGAGTAATTTTACGGTTTAACTTACTTTCACTCTTGTATCTTTTTCCTTGATTGGGTTATTTTTTTGCGACGATAATTTTTTACAACGGGATTATTTTTCCTATTCTAACATTCTCCCTTAATCATCATCAGAGAATAAAATCATGATAATTATCACTGATTGCGATTAAGCTTACGGTATTTTTGAATAAAGTTAACGAAAAAAGTGAACGACTGTAGGCTATAGACCGACCGGGGCCCCGGCCCCGGCCAACCCCGGCCATTTTGGCTGACCCCGGCCCCGGCCAGCCCCGACAATTTTTGCAGACCCCGGCCCCGGCAAAATAGTACCATAAACCGGGGTTTTGGCCGGGGTGTTTAGTTTTTTACTAGACCTTTTTCACTTCAAATTCATCCAAGTCAAGGTAAATTTAACCCAAGATAAGTTCAATTTAATCCAAGTTAGATTCAAATTAATCCGAGTCAAGTTCAAATTAATCCGAGTCAAGTTCAAATTAATGCAAGTTGAATTCAAATTAAACGTGCTTAGTATCCAGCATCAGGAGGCAGAATGTGATTCAGATCTTTGAACGGAGTAACATATAGAAATCAATTTTAAAAACTTCGTATTAACCATCCATTGAAGTTGTTTCTCAATTCTACATTAATGGCAGAGGACATCCATTCAAATATTTATGTTCAAAGGCAACTTTATGTTACACATGCACATACACATAGTAGTATCAAGGATTTAATTACTCATATAGAGATTTATATGCGTGAAATTTCGTTTTATCACATATATAAAGTCACATATGCATGCAACTACAAAAGATTACCATTTGACGATGTGTAGATTTACCCTTTAAAAGAAATATAGCAACGAAGTCTGTTTTTGCATGTTCAAACGAATTTTGTAAAACAAAGTTTCAATTTTTTTCATCGGTCGAGATGATATATTTGCCTAGGCCTATTCATTTGTAGGGATGGCACAATTTTTATTGCTATTGCAGGATTGTATCTGTGAAGTAATGTACTCATATAAATTGTAATCAAATGGTATCGTACATAAGTACTCAGTGAATCGCATTTGCTCATTTCTTTTAAAGGTTAAATCTACACATCGTCCAGTGGCAATCATTTTTAATTGCATTCAAATATGATTTCATAAATTGATAAAGTGGAATTTCAGGCATGTAAATCTTTAAATGAGTGTAAATAAATCCTCGATACTATGTGTATGTGTAACATGAAAGTACCTTTGAACATAATTATTTGAATGGATGCATACTGCCATTAATTTAGAATTACAAACAACTTTAATGTGTAGTATAATGCGAAATTTTTATAATTGACTTCTAACTGTTGCTCCGCTCAAAGATCTGAATCACACTCTGCCTCCTGATGCTGGAGACTTAGCACATTTTACGACAGCTTGTTTTAATACTGCAGAAATTTTATGTATTCCTTGCTGAAAGGAAAAACGTTTTTCTTGCTCATCACATCCAATAGATACATTTTTAATACAAAAAAGGCTCAAATTAACGAGGGATTTATGTCGATTCTTAATTCAACTTGGGGTTGGATCAATTTGAACTTGATTTGGATTAATGTAAACTTGACTTGGATTAACTTGAACTTGACTTGGACTAATTTGAACTTGACTTGGATTGATATGAATTTGATTTGGATTAATTTGAACTTGACTTGTATTGAATTGAATTTGACTTAGATTAAGTTAAACTTGACTTGGACTAATTTGAACTTGACTTGGATTGATATGAATTTGATTTGGATTAATTTGAACTTGACTTGGATTGAATTGAAGTTGATTTGGATTAATTTGAATTTGACTTGGATTAGTTTGAACTTGACTTGGATTAATAATTTGAAGTGAATAAAGCGTAGTGTGCCCGGCTACCCGCACGTGAAAAATTCACGTGTCTTTTAAATAAATTTAAAACGATCTCTCAAGAGATTTGCGATTTCATTGCAATCCTGAAGAACATGCAGTCACATAGAAGAAATAGCAGTATCTATGCTACCATCCAGTGTAATTATAATCCAGTGCGCAATTATATTGACATGAAAGAATCTCGACTTGGAGAGGTCCTAATATCAGCAGTTATTGAGAAACGCTATTTTCGTTAATTTACTTTTGTATCTCCTCTGAAATACCAAACTGAATTTGGATACTGAGGTCCGGAATTAGTCTTTTTGTAATTACCTTCTCTGATGGAACTTGAAACTTCTTGTTCAAAAACCATACAAAATTAAAATAGCTTCCTTTTCCATAGGGTCGTAAGGATTGAGCGCGTCACAAAGCCAGTAAATTAACAATTTCTCTTCATGTATTTGGTCAGTATTATTTGGCTCCCAGTTCTTAGATTGAGTAAATGTATCTTTTGAAGTCAGCTGTTTGCCAGTAGACGAAGACGACTTGCTACAATCGGCAGTTTTGCCACTGCAGCAGCCTAAACTGTCTTTGTTGGTTTTCAATACATAGACATTTAGTTTTTCTTCTTGTTCGTTTTTTTTCTATTTTCAATTCTTTTTCGTTGTTTGGTTTTTTTTCAGCTTCCAGGAATTGATCATCTTGTGTCGATTTTAGATGGCCCCTTAAATGTTTAGTTGAGAAAGTTTTCTGAGATGCACCAGCCGCTCCTCGTCGTATATTTGCTTCACAAATGGTGCACACTTCAATTTCTACACTCTTAACCGATATGTAAAAGTAATCCCATACTGCTGACGCACTATTTTTAGTCATTATACCGGGTGTCCCGCAAAAATGTCACCGAGTTTTAATTGATTATATTTCCGCTTTAAATTTACATATTTTAATTTTCATTTTTTCACAATGTAGCAAATTTTATTCTATTTTCAAATAATTTATGTTTTGGAAAATCGTTAAATAACAACTTTACATTGATCGATTAACTGAAACGGATAGAAAAACTAATTTTTTCGATGGAAAGCATTTTAAAACAATATTGATATTCTTCCTTATTTTGCACTTTCCAAAAAAACGAACAAACAAAAACTTAAAAGGGTAACAAATCAATACATTAAATAAAGTTTAAATAAAAAAGTAATTCAGTATCCGTCGACAGACCTACCATTTCTCTCAAGGCATGTATTACTTCTAGCCACTATTAAACGAAGAGTTTTGCGGATCAGTTCACCGTTTTCTTTTAGTTCTTGAAACACTTCAATTCGTTGTCGAAGAATTATTAATGGTAGAGGTGATGTTTTGAAAACGCGTTCCTTCACAGTAGGTTACACAAAAACAGTAGAACTAAGGCGGGTTAAAACATCTTTCATAAAAATCTCACGATGTATTTTTAAAAATAGAGCTTTCGAGCAAATCCATACCCATCTTCAGTATCTGGAAAAAAAATTGAAGCATGGTAAATACGGTACATTAATACAAATTGTAATTGGAAATTAAATGAAAAAAAAATTAGGACAAATAATTAGTGACACAGAAGATGACATATCATTGAGACTTAGCTTAAATTGATGAATTATGACACTTTCTAGTAACTCAAGGCTATGTTTATCAGAAGTTGAGACTATTTTGAAATTATCAGTGCGAATTTGATGGTCAGATTCTAATGCGTGATCTCTTATACTGCTGTGCAATGGGTTTGACACTCTATTTCCCGTACGGACCGACACCCCCTTGTGCTCAGCTATGCGTGTTGCAAAATGGCGAGCAGTCTCACCATAATAGGTGGCCCCACACTGGCCACACGCATATCTATAAACCACGCAGCTACGCAACAAAGTGGGCATCCTATCGCCGTACCGGAAAAAACTGCCTATGTTGAAAAAATTGCGGAAAGTAATGCGTATGTCAATTTGCGGATAGAACTTATTACATAAATCACGAATTTCACAATAAATTTTCTGATTTTGCGACAGTGAAATGAAGGGCACAGTGAAATAAACTACCTTTTTCCTAGCACTTGCGACTGGAATTTTTCTATTTCTAAGCGATTCGATTTTACTACAAAATGTGTTCTCAATAAAAGACATGGGATAAAAGTTATTAGCAAAATAGGAACGCAGATATTCTAACTCTCTTGTGAAGTAAAGGTAACGTGAACATAATTTGAAGGCCCTTTCAACCAGACATGAAATAAGATTAAATTTGTATCTAAAATTCACAGCGCTGTCAAGTCTCAAAGCTAACCCAGAGTTTATTTTTTACGATACACTTTAGTTTCAAAAGACCGGTCTGTTTTTTTTTAAACGGTCTTTTAAAACTAAAATGAATCGTGATAAAACAAACTCTGGGTTAGGTTTGAGATCTGACGAGAAAAAAATGTTAAAGCACTTGAAAATTTTCTATTGACTACTAAACTTGGCATGATATTGAACTGTGCAAAACAATTCGATATAAACAAGTTTTATAGACAGTTGCAAATGAATATTCTAACTAAAAAATTTGGAAGGAAATGGGCGTTGACATCCAAGTTCGAGGAAGACATTTTTTTATTTACCTGGAGTTTGCATGTTTTTCTTCAGACGTGATACTTCAGAAAAACAGAAACTACCGAAGAAGGATGGCAGCAAAAGTTCCGAAAATAGAGGAAAAACTTCGAGAAATAAATATTAATTATAATATGAGCTCAATGTCACAAAATCATAAACGAGAGCTTCCAAAAAACAACGGCTGAAACGCACTAAGCGAATAAATATGACACCAAGAACCAAAATCTGTGAAACAACGTCGACTGACGGCAACACTCGAAGAAGTCCGCATGGAGCTGAGATCTGAGCTAAGTCTCAAGGCCCTATTACACGGGGCAACATTTTGCCTCGACTACGGCAACTGAAATGAAGCAACTTGTGGGTGCGCTATCACATGAGGCAACCAGTGTGGCGTTGCCAACTTCAGAGGGAGGTTGTAGCTCGCAATGACTGCGGCATGTGACTTCATATTTCATCATTAAATGAAAAGCATCAAGAACGTATACAAAACTTTGATCCTGTTTTACGCTTTTAAATGTCCTTGCATTATTCATTGACTTCATTCTCTAAAAAACGGATGAGATTGAAGGGTCATACGACTATTGATTCAATATAATTCTTTTGATGTATTATTGACTTCCAGGAAAATAATATTTAATTTGTGAGAATCAATATTAAATGGACAATTAAAAACATCACACTGTAATACATTTTTAACATCTTTTTTGCAGCTCATATTCGCATATAAATATAATAATTTGTGTTTTTATACCGCACAGGAATAAACAAAAGGAACAGTAATTTAATGAATTAGCACTTTGACTGCGGCAACTAAATATAAAGTTCAACACCGAACTCAAATTTTAAGTCAGTTGTAGTAAACTATTTTGAAAATACCAGACATGAACTGGATCGTGTTTTCATTTAGCTTTGATTTATGGAAATTGAGTTTGCTTCGGTGAGCAGCATTGTGAAAATTACCTCCGTGTACCACCGGTGGCGCACTTCGCAGTCAAAGTGTTAGGCACATTCATTTGGTATATTGATATAGTTAGGTTCAAGCCTAAAAAACATATTAAATGGTTTGATCATTAGAAGCTGAATAAATTATTGCCTATTTTTCTACCCGCTACTTATGATAGAAAATTAAAAATGAATGCACATTCAGTTACCTGACTTCATAAAGTCAATCTTCTTTTTCTTGACACTTTTGTGGCAGTTAGTAATGTTTTTCTATTTTTTTCTGGCTTCGATAGTTACATCATATTCAGCTAAACTGCTTAAACTTATAAACCTATGGATTGTTCTTTTTCAACTTTCTGACCACTTTATTTATCCTAAAATACTACCTGATAAGCATTCCAATAAATGGAAAAGTTATAGCATTTGAAAATGAAACGTCACGAATTTATGGTAAATGGTAATATTCCGCTTTATTTTGTACAGAAATTACGACTAATTATATGCCTAAAATGACACTTAATTGCTTATATAAGACTTATTAGCATTCCATATTATAGGACACTGCGCCATTTATTAACACTTTGACTGCGACGTGCGCCACCGGTGGTACACGGAGGAAATTTTCATAAAGCTGCTGACCGGCCAGGTCGCAAACTCAATTTTCATAAATATTTAATCAAAACTAAATACAGGCACGATCCAGTTTATGTTTGGTATTTTCAAAATAGTTCACTATAATTGACTTAAAATTTGAGTTTGGTGGTGAACTTAATACCTAGTTGCCACAGTCAAAGTGTTAAATCCTTCGCCTTTCTACTGAATGGTGGACCGAGTTTATGTTGGCTCAAAGGGAGGCGGTGTTCCATAGCATATGACATTGATGAAAGGCTTCTATTATCAGTTGTACGGCGGATCGAGACCATAGTGAACCAGACGGAAACGGTGTTACAAACATCCTCACACTACGACGCTCAGTCGAGCACTGCTCCGTCGCTCTGAGGTCACAGAACATTTACATAAGAAGAACTGCAAAACTACGGTGGACCCCAAGCACGGTATACTAAAGGAGGTAAAGTCACTTCTACGGGTACAGCCGCGCACATTCGCAAATTCGACTGGCCAATAGAAAGCTTCGTCACAAACAAGCCGGATAACATCACTCGCACGCAAGATGACGTCAGAGGCGGCAGCGTGCGTACTACCACGCAGCGTACTCTGCCTTCCAGACGTACGATCAACAACAGGACCGACTGCCGGTATGCCCCCACGTATCCGGATTTGTATTTTTGGAAAATTTAATTCAGTCCGGCTACGTGCAAATTTTTCTATTTAATTATAACAGCAGCTTCGTAAATTGAAAGCCCTGTCCAAACAAATTAGAAAATTTACTTCAATCAATCATATAAGACGTTTTATTATCTTTTCATGCGGATGAGCCTGACGATTGCGCACCGGATCGTAAGGATAATATAAAATTCTGTACTTATATGTTTATTTGAAATAAAACATGCTATAGGTTTCGCTTCACTGGAAAAGATTATACGCAAGTTTAAGCCTCCGTGACCGCTACAGGAAAGGGCGTATCGAAGAAAGAAAGAAAGGAGGAAGGCACCATTTGGTATGGATTTCAGAAAATGCGGAATCTATGCACAAGATGCATAGAAATAGTAAGCTATGAAAGAAGTTCATGAAACAAGACGAAGTTGAAGAAGAAAGTCGTAGATGGTGAAAAATAGGTCACCACTGAACTGAAAAAAGATGGTCCATAACAAAAAAAAATCTTTTCTATTTCAACAATAAGAAAGCCTACCCAACCTTCAGCTCGGGCCTTCACATAATCCCCCTGGAAGCACTCATTCCCATGGATACAATAGTTGCATCCCCCTGAAGGGAAGATACCCTGTACATAGAAATATTAAATTGAGGAGCAAGATTAAGACAAAATTAACGCTGAAGAAGAAAATCATAGGTGATGAGAAACGGAACAGCAGTGAATAAAAAGAAAAGAGAGTTTTTAAGAAAAGAAAACAAAGCTTTAAATTGTAACAAAAAGAAGCCCTACGAAACTCTAACCATGGGACTTAACATAACTAGTTCTTCAAGAATAAGTAGCAAAATCAAAGAGACAATAATTATTTGTCCATGGAAAAATATTTTCCTCACCTAAAAATACACTAAATTTATATCACATAAATTTTTGTCGATAATGAATGAAATAAACTATTTTCCTCTCAAAACAACATTTGGTATACCACCGCTCTATGCGCGCTTCGACATTTTGCAGTTATAAGTTCCAAAATATACACAAAAGAAACAACATAAAACTAATTACTTAAATCTAGGAAAGGACTTGAGTAATCACATACGACGAGTGACTAATTATTAATAAGCTGCAGGACTCCCAATGCATTAGCGCTATATTAAAAAATCAGGACACTCTCCGTGCCAGTGTGTAAAGAACTATAAAATAAAAATAACCTGAACACTTAAAATTCACAAATAAATAAATTTACCTTAATGGATTATAAAGATATACTTTAGAATGACCAGTTAGTCAAAATCACAATTTGAGTACCAATTCTTTTAACTCTGCAATACTGCATGAAACAATATATATCATAGTTTTGCAGAGGTTTCCATAAGTTAGTTATAAACAACCTTTCCAAAAAAGTTGCAGTGTAGAGGGTTATTATTATTATTATATAAGAAAGTTTTAGCCTCCCTTAATTGCACGACAAAGATGTTCTAAGAGAGGAAGGAGGAAGGCACCCTTTAGTATGGAGTTGAGGGAACGCAGAATCTATGCACAAGGTGCACAGAAACAGGAAGCTAAGAAAGAAGTTCATGAAACAAGAGAAAGTTGAAGAAGAAAGTAGTAGGTACTGAAAAACAGGACAGCAGTGAACCGAAAAAAGATGGTCCGTAACAAAACAAAAACCTATTCTATTTCAACAAAAAGGAAGCCTACCTAACCTTTAGCTCAGGCCCTCACATAGTCCCCCTGGGAGAGCTAATTCCCATAGATACAATACTTGTATCCCCCTGAGGGGAAGTACTGCCCTAACTCAACCATCTCTATCAGAAATACAAATGCACACAAGTCTTGACAACAATGCAATATTAGCAGCTACAAATGAAACTGAAAAGCCCACTAATCCACAAAAACGAACATTGGACCAAAGCCTTGAACCTGCAGAAAAAGTAGCTCATGGGAAGAAGAAAAGGATCTTAAGCAACAACTTGGAGTTTTGTACAACTGACTCGTCCTTTGAGAGCAATCCATCTGCAGTGATATCTAGGGATAGGTCTCTAAATACAACTATAGATACCATTCCAAACAACCAAGAGCAATTTACAAACAATCAAGCAACTTTCACAGAAACCAGATCTGCTAAAATTGATTTGAACCTGCCAGAAAACATAAATAAAATACCTGATTCTTCCAGGCATGTCATAATCTCTGCTACAGATGAACAGATCAAACTAACAAAACTGAGTCCATTCAGAGTGCAGAGCCTAATCAATCAAATTTGTGGCCCAATGGAACAAGTGGAATACAAAAAAAAAACAGGAAGCTTAATAATAGAAGTGAAAACCTCCGAATAAACAAAAACATTACTCGCAGCCAAATCCTTTGATAAAATCTCTATTAATACTCAAATAGCCTGGGGAGCCTCTACTGTATGTGACAAGATTTGTGCACCTGAATTTCTTGGCGAGTCTCTGGATGAACAGCTGCTGCATCATGCCCCTACAGGAATAGTAGGTATCAGGAAAATGTGTATGGACCCAAAGCTAGCCGACTCTCACATGTTCGTTTTACCTTTTCTAGGAACAGAATGCCCTAAGGAGATTAAGGCAGGACATTTTAATTGCTAAGTCCATCCTTTCTATCCAAACCCAATCCATTGCACAAAATGTTGGAGGTGGGGCATACCGCTTCCATCTACCGGAACAAAAAAATTTGCAGAAACTGTTCATCAGCAGAACATGACTAAGCAAGCTGCAAATCAGACAACTACCATTGCCCTAACTGCAAAGGGAATCATTCTGCTAACTCTAAAAACAGTCCAACATATGTCGAAGAACACGAAATTTGCAAAATCAAGGCCAGCAAAAATATTTCTTTTAATTAATCACGTGCCATCTACTCTCAACAACAAAAAACAACTAGAGATAAATACTGAAGAATATATTGCCCTCGAATCACAGCACATATTCCCGGCTCTGACTCGGCCGCAAAAGCAAAATTTCTTTCGGAATACATATGCAGCTGTAACCCGATCTTATAGTACACACCCACTTGACAACAGAACCACCTCTCAGAAGAGGTGGTTCTGCTTTTTTGCTAACAAAAAACATAAGCAGATGATAACCAGCCAAAGCTGCAGGAATCAATCTACACCAATACAAACCACTAGAAGAAGCCAACATGCTTCCCTGGGCTCAAATACATTGCCTGAGACTGATGTAGACTCTGGTTATCCTCCGGATCACAGGAACATGCTAGAAAGACCATCTCAATTAAGAGATGTAGACAACTCAAATGCAACACCACATATGCCGAAAACCTCCCAGGAGAAACAAATGGTGGGCTGCTTTAAAAATCTAATCATCCAACTTCTCCCTGCTATTATCAAAATCTTACTGGCAAACACTATAACTGAAAAATAGACGGCCTAAAAGAAATAGAAAATATATTAGAAGCTGGTAAACTAATTTCCGAGTTACTCACAAAATTAAATGTTACCTCTCTCATCAGTCAAGCATGAACTTAACAATCCTACAATGGAATCTAAAAGGATACTTTGCAAAACTACCTTACCTTCACTTGCTTATTGATCAACATCAGTCAGGAATTACATGTATCCAAGAATCATTTTTACAACAGCGCCATAACATATAATTGAAGAATTACTTCAGCCCTTTCCGATATGAAAGAAGGGAAGGTAGAGGAGGTGGGGTGATTATTTTCATTCACTCCAGCATACCAAACACAACAACACAATTGATTACTCCATTAGAGCTTGTGCTCTGCAAAATATTTATCAACAAAAAGCCTATCAATATAATAAATATGTATTTGCCACCCCGTTTGGAAAGTTATGGTTTATTGCAGAAGTTACAAGACATCAGTTATCAGATTACAGGATCTAGCATTATTATGATGGACTCAAATGCTCACAGCTATAGCTGGGGCCCTGACTTCAGTGACACACAGGGTAAAATAATAGAGAACTGGATGACTGAAAACAACCTAATATTACTGAATAATTCAGCCCCAACTTTCTTGTTCTCCAGAGGTACATATACACACATAGATCTAACAATAGTCACTGAGGATCACACTCCAAGTTTACATGGAACACTTGTAGTGACACATTGACAAGAGATCACTTTCCACTGATTATTGATTCAGCTTTATCAATTCCCAAGGCCGAACTACCAAGATGGCACTTGCGCAATGCATATTGGCAATATTTGAAACTGCTCTAGTGTTCCCAAACTGCTCAAAATAGACAATATCTGATGCTTTTCAATCCATAACCAAAGCAATATTGGCAACATCAAGGCTAGTCAAAGCTTTACACAACAAAAATTATTATTATTATTATATAAGCAAGTTTTAGCCTCCCTTAATTGCACGACAAAGATGTTCTAAGAGAGGTAGGAGGAAGGCACCATTTAGTATGGAGTTGAGGGAACGCGGAATCTATGCACAAGGTGCACAGAAACAGGAAGCTAAGAAAGAAGTTCATGAAACAAGAAAAAGTTGAAGAAGAAAGTAGTAGGTGCTGAAAAACAAGACAGCAGTGAACCGTAACAAAACAAAAACCTATTCTATTTCAACAAAAGAAAGCCTACCTAACCTTTAGCTCAGACCTTCACATAGTGCCCCTGGGAGCGCTAATTTACACAACAATAAAGGACAAGCAGCTGGTGGACTGATGAGTGCAAGATAGCCCATAGGAAATACCATAAGGCCTACAACCATTACAAAAATCCCCTTGAGAACATTGATAAATGGATCGCATTTAAGCAAGCAAGAGCGATTTTCCGGAAAAGCAAGTAGTAGAGGCTAAAGCCGTCAGTTGAGGGAAGAGCAGTTTCAGAGCAGACCGTTGCACTCTGGATGGACTCGCACGTATTGGAAACTCCATTCGGAAAGCAATAATCCTGCAAGATTTTTATGTTGCAGTATTTATTGATATAAAACAGGCTTTTGACACTGGCTGGCATTATGGGCTATTGCAAAAGCTACACATTTTAGGATTTGCAGGTATCCTACTTCAAACCATAACGTCTTTCATCGAAGAATGCAAAATAAGAGTCCGAATCAATGACACCTTATCCGAGCAAGCAATGTTTCCGGATGTAGGGTGTCACACAGGATCAGTGATCAGCCCAACATTGTTTAACATAATGATACATGATACTTTCCAGGACTGTAACCCCCTACTGCAGACATCCCTTCATGCTGACAACGGAGTTGTTTGGGTAACTTGCTCTGACTTGACTGAGGCACTTTGCATGCTGCAGTATGCCTCAGATGCAATTCTTGTTTGGTCCTTCAAATCTTGTTTGGGGGCTTCAAATCTCTTCCACTTCCACAAAAGGAAAACTTCCTTCGATCTCGGTGGCTCCGTTGAACACCACAGCAGCCTTTTGTTCCTCTTCAGACACCTCAATGATAAGTGGAATCATTTCACTTTCTTTCCTGAAAGGCAAGAAAAAAATGTGAGCTCAAGTTGAAAATTTTTTTAATGAAGTCTTTCGCTTCATAAGCAAGCCTTTCAGTTGCAGTTAAGGATACAGATTTAAATCTGTTAGTGAAAATGGAGCTAATATGATAAATTGAGATGCAGGCAAGAGCAATTAGAAAAGGGGACAGTTGTGAAGAATTACGCTCAATGGGAAGCACCATTGAAAAAGTATACGAAGAAATGGAGATGACATTCTTAGCTAGTTAAAGCCTCCCTATCTGCAACAAAGGCGATTCAAAGAGAGGAAGGAGGAAGGCACCATTTAGTATGGAGCTAAGGGAACGCAGAATCTATGCAGAAAAGGCATTGAAACAGTAACATAAGAAAGAAGTTCATAAAACAAGGTCAAAGTTGAAGAAAGTAGTAGTTGCTGAAAAACAGAACAGCAGTTAACCAAAAAAAAAGATGGCTCTTAAGATAACAAAAGCTTTTTATTTCAACAAAAAAGGCCTACCTAACTCTCAGCTTGTGCCCTCACATTGTCCCCCTGGGAGTGCTAATTTGCATAGATACAAAAGTTGTATCCCCCTGAGGGGAAATGGAGATGATGAACTATACCATAATATTAAATGTAAAACTATAAGGAGTCTCAATGGAGAAAGAGAAGAAAAGAGACAAAAAGGTAAGATTAGATTATATGTTAGTTCAAGCCTCCTTAACCGCTAAAAAAATCCAGTTTAGAGGAGAGGCAGGAGAAAGGCACCATTTAGTGAGAAAATAAAAGAATGCAATGTGGGATATCATGGGGGAAATAAGATATGAGGGGAAAAAAGAAAACAAATGATCGATAGTAATAGGCAGAGAAGTATGAAATACATGGCCTAAAACAAAACTTAAGTTTATGCACTCTTATTTCCCACAATTCCTCTCTAACATTTATGTTGTCTAATATGTTTAGATTTTTGAGAGATGTTAAATAATAATCCTATCTTACACTTTTTAAAACTTTTAAAGAATAAGTAACAAATGAAAAAATCTATTTAATAAGACTCCTAATGATTGAGTCAAGAAAATCTGTCTATAATCTGGACATCTTAAATTTTATACTGACATGTATGTATTCCTTAGCGGGTTACCAGACTCATCTCACCTCTGCTAAGAAGCCCAAGGTCTCTCTTAATTGCTCGTCAGGAGCTGTCTCGCATTTGGAAGCAAGAGGAGCTCGAATGAGAGAAGAGGCAGAGAAGAGCAGTGAGTGATCAGCAGCTTGATTGGATGGCATGTCAATTCCATGTCCTGAAAAATAACTCAATTCAAATGAAACAGTACGTAGCAACACTTTATGTAAAAATTAAGTCTCTCTGTAATGAAATCTTGAATGAACATATGAAAACAAAAAATATTGACCCTAAATGACAACACTTAATTTTAAAGAGTTTTCAAAAATACTAAAAAGATTAGATTAGATTATTAGTCAGTTTAAGCCTCCCTATCCTCAACAAATGAGATCCAAAGAGAGGAAGGAAGAAGGCACCATTTAGTATGGAGTTAAGGTTACGTGGAATCTATGCAGAAAGGGCACAGAAACAGTAAGATGAGAAAAAAGTTCATGAAACAAGATCAAAGTTGAAGAAGAAAGTAGTAAGTGCTGAAAAAACAGGACAGCAGTGAACCAAAAAAAGTGTTATTTCAACAAAAAGAAGGCCTACCTAACCTTTAGCTCGGGCCCTCACATTGTTTCCCTGGGAGCACTAATTCCCATAGATACAATAGTTGTGTCCCCCTGAGGGGAAATACTAAAAAGAACTCAATACAATCTAACAAAGTTAATGAAGAATTTAAATTTAATTTTTGAAAAATAATTATCTTGTAAGAGAAAAACTAGACCAATGAAACCTAGAAGAATCTCAAAACACTCTTGATAACAAAAGTTCAATGGATTTAATCTTAGCTTATGAACATAACATACCTTGTAATGGATTAATGTATTAGATATTTTTATACTACACTTAGAGATGTTACAATTCTCTATGAAGAAAAAGTTTATCAGAATCAATTAGAAACCTAAAAACTTACAACACTTACAGTAAAAATGGGCTCTTAAAATGCAGGCCCAGTAAGTCACTTACAGATTGAAATTTAGTAAAGAAATTATGTTGTCAACTCTTCTTACTGAACTTTTACAATCAAGATCAACTAGCTTTTATAAAGAACCAACTTGCAAAAAGAAAAGAAATGTTTCATAATGTTTATATCCACCAATATGGATGAGTCAAATTTGAATTATGAAAATATAGATACCAAGAATATGTATGGATGAGTCTTGAACAATGGCTGCAGGTGCACCATTTGCAGTGAAAACACAGCTTGATGGAGTACTGTATAAAGTCATTAAGTGTGCAGAACTCAAATTTGGCATGAAATTAAATGGTGCTACAGTGTGGATAATAACTGGATATGAATGTATGCACAATATTTCCTTAATTCTAATACCATTACTAACAAGAGTCACCCATGATGAGCAATCATTATGGGGGTATTAATGACTATAGATTCCCAAAAACAATACTACCCAATACATAAAAAGAAAATTATATAGAACAGGATGTTTAATGATATTTTTCATTTCCAAAGTTCAATAGTTTTCTACTATTTTTCACTAATAATAGTTTTCTACTATTTTTTTCAACATCCAAGAATTACTACCTATTTTATACATAATGAATGTCATCAACATGTAAGCAATAGGCCTATAATGAGCAGTTTGAGTCAATAATACACTCAATAACACAGGTTAAAAAAAATTTTGAAGTTTGTTAATACTTGAAATACTTAATACTAAAAGCAGCAACCAACGCATTATTGCCAAAAAGTTACCTAAATTCCTAACATAACCAGTCCAAAATGTACTCTTAAGGAGACCGTCCCGGCTGTTCAACTTTTTTTTGTCCGATTGGTGGTCATTTTTCATGTTTTTGTTGGAAAAGGACCCTTATGTGGTGGACTATTCGGTCTTAAAATATTATGGCGCTACGGACAATAGATTCCCCAGAGGGGGGGGGGGGGGGGTGAGGGGACCAGAATCTTCAATTTTGAGCCAATTTCAACCCCACGTACAAAGAGAACAAATGGGAAATGAAAAAACAACCCATGTTAGTTTGTTAGGAATGTTCCAAGGATTCTAAAACTGTGTTTTTTCTAGCATCAAAACTCAATGATGAGTCCCATTTTGAAATAGCAGTACCAGTGAAATATCAATACCTAAAATCAATATGTCAATTTTTTCAAAAACTAAGGCCTAAATCAAAACAATTGATCGAATACATTGTGCTTCTTTTCAAAAGTTACATATCATAGTCAAATTTCATATGAATCAGACTGAAAATAAAAAATTTCATATTTTTGAAAGAAATTTTTTTTTGGTTTGGAAATCACAATTCACACTGTGAATATGAAGTTATGTATGGAAATTATCAAAATAAAAATAAAACTATTCAAATACATAAATTGCTCATTATATGCCACTTCAACAAAAAATTTTGTTTTTTGCTGATACCCAACACTTCTAACTTTCAACATTCAAAATGGGACTAGTCCTCGAGTTTTGATGCTAGAACAAAACCAAAGACATTTTTAGAATCCTATGAACATTTGTAACAAACTCAGAAACTCTCACGTTTTTTTTTCAAATTCAACGCTACTGACCAACGCCACACATTTACCAACGTTTCTTTTATTTTTAACGAAAAAATCCTAGAAGTAGGCTCAGGCTCCGCGGGGTTAGCAAATAATAAATTATGCAATATATTGCGAAAACAACTTTTCTCCTGCCTGCCGCGCTTGTTGCGTTGTTGGAACGCACGCTCCTATGGCGCGAGAAAGACAGTTCATGAGCGACGCTCCTATAACTTCAAAGTTGAATAACTCTTAAAAAACGCATCAGCGAGCAGAATGACATTCAAGTAAACGTTTTTAAATACGTTCCTTTAGTGATTGCTTGGAATGGAATTATCAATTTCCATGAGGCACCTAAAAAACATATTGACTATAAATTTTTAGGTAATGTTGAGTAAATACCCCTTTGCACCAGAAATGGCATATGAGAAAAGTTGTTTATTCTGAAGTGATTACCATGATCCAATCAAAAAAATTTTGAAAATTGATTAGTGTGTTGTTCAGGAAAATTTACCCAAATTTTGAACAATACCAGTGAAGTTTTTTCTTATTGTAAACCTGGTAAAATTTGACATCACATCCTACTTCCAGATTAATTTACACACAGAAATTTACATACAAATGAAGCTGATAGTACCCTACCACAAGATTTAGGGGTCAATGTGAAGTTTAATGCAACCACGGAAAATAAGAATTCCGATCTTAGGAATCACCAAAGGAACCCATTTAAGAACGTTTTAAATGAATGACATTCTGCTCGCCAATGCGTTATTTTCGAATAATTGAACTTTGAAGTTGGCCTTTGCGCCAAAGGAAGCGAGCGCATGAAACGGAATTTAATTAATAACGGAAGCTATTACAAACGTAAAGAGGTTGGGTCGTGAGGGGGAGGCACAGTTCTTCTAGTGAAAGTTATAAATAGAGCTTCTAACCCACCCATTAGGGTGACGACCGCAATCTTGTTGACATCGGGTCTAAGATGGCAGCGCCCATTGTGATCGCCATGTTAGACCCGATGTAAACAAGATTGCGGTCGTCACCCTGATGGGTGGGCTAGAAGCTTTATTTATAATTTTTACTAGAAGAACTGTGCCTCCCCCTCACAACCCAACCTCTCTACGTTTGTAATAGGGAGTTAGCTTCCGTTTTCAATTAAATTACGCTCGCTTCCTATGGCGCGGGAAGGCCAACTTCAAAGTTCAATTATTCGAAAATAACGCATCAGCGAGCAGAATGTCATTCATGTAAAACGTTCTTAAATGGGTTCCTTTAGTGATTGTTTGGAATATAATTATTAATTTCCGTGGTTGCATTAAACTTCACATTGACCGATTTAGGTCACCTTTTTGGAATGAAAAGCTCCAAGGTATTAAAAAAAATTGAAATAAGCAGTAGGCCCCCCCTATGTCATTTTTTGGCATTGAATTGTAGCACATCATATTCCTAATTCTTTGTTTCCTTTATATTTTAAATTTTAGGCAAGTCAACAGCATTTTCCCATGGAACTAGCATATCAAATTTTAACTGTTCTAATTGTATCTGGTTTCAAAGCTTTGATAAAGAGATGCAACTTCATTCACTGAAAAAATTAGTCATGAGCCATCCTTTTTAAATTATATTAAAATAATATTAAAAGTTTAATTTCTTACCTTCCATTTCCAAACTCCAGTGATCATATAACAACAGCACAACACCACTTTTCATTGAAATGTGCGTCTTAAATAAATGCTGATAGGATTTTTCGGTAGTCGGTCGTTTTGAAATGGCAGCTGCTAACATAAATAAGTTATTAATTAACCTGAACATTTCAACTTGGCAAAATCCATTCTTTAGCATTGAAACCAAGACATTGAAATATCTTAGGTAAATTTTTAGAATTACTCCGACATTAAATTAAGGAACACTTACTAAATTTCACGTGAGGCCGCAACATTTCACTTCACTTAACGCCATCACACTTCGTTTCAACGGCATGCCAGATTGTCGTACCAGTAACGCTTCGCTTACAGTAATGCCAGATTTCGGGTTAGCAGTGTTGCCATATGCAATGTACCTTTATGTAAGCGGCGCTGCTAATGGTGCGATGCCTTGACGTCACTCGCACGCAGCACGATTCGATAAAAGACTGGTTTGCTGCTACCTGTTCTTTCGTCTACCATGACCCCAAGCCCGCTCTAGACAAACATACGCACGCACGCACGCTAACCAATCAGCAGCCAGCAGTCACGACTGGACGCTGACGTCATCACGGCCAAAGCTTCCAATTGGCTGCGTATCCAGGCTTTACTGTGATACTCGTTTGGATTGTAAGTCTAATTTTCATGCTCAAGTGATAAACGTTTCTGGGCGTAGTAAGGATAGTGAAAGTCAAAATCGTGAATTGCGGTTACATTAACAACACTTTTAATTATTTGATTCACTATACATACACGTGAATGCGCGTTCATGACATATTTTCATACTGGTCGAAACAATATGAAAATGAAGAAATTAAGTTGTTTAGAGCGATAAAAAACCTGCTAATAATATGTAGCGATGTTATTTATATTTATTATACGTAAAGATTCCCCAAAGAGTTACATACGAGAAATGGGAAGAAGTTTACGTTAACGTAATATTTTTTATGTTACGTTCATCGATGAATGATTCGTGCGTACGTTGCTTGATTGATCATAGATTAGTTTAAGCCTCCCTTTACCACATGCCGCAACAAAGAGGTTCAAAGTGAGGAAGGATAAAGGCCCCATATAGTATGGAGTTGATGGAACGATGGGGGTGAGGAACAAGGTGAGTTCAGGTACAGGATCCCGTGCGCAAGGAAAGTCAGTTAAGAAGAAAGGTTATGAAACAAGATAAAAGTTGATGATGAAAGTTAGAGGTATTGAAAAATATGTCAATGGTGGACCGAAAAAAGATGGTCCTAGACAAAACTACGAACATTTTATTTCAACAGAGAGAAAGCTTACCTAACTATCAGCACAGTACCTCACATTTTTCCCTTGAGAGCGCTAATTCCCGTAGATATAATAGCTGAATCCACCTGAGGGGCACGATAGTTGCTTCGTAACAATAATGGATAATATAGCGGAAGGAGAATTCACAAGACTGCCACGCACACACTTTGAATTAGGGTTTACAAGCATCCACTTTTTGGACGAGGCTCAACACACAGTATTAACTAGTATCAGAAGTGAACTACAGTACTAAGCTAATAACTGAAGCCTAAGCAAAGCCGTCGGCATGGCTTTTCATTACATTTTCCAGTTACAACATACCAGTAGTGAGTGTATATGCTAAATAATACCGGGGTAAAAATGCTTATATGCGGTGGTTAATGATAAACAGGGGTAAGCTTGGTGGTATTTTATTGAACAACTGGCACAGGAGGATGAGCGAACCGAAAAAGCACCTCAACCTAAGCAAAGACGACTTATATAAGGTGCGAGGCGTCAAGATGTCTTGATGGAATACAGACTGAACACAGACAATAGTCGGCAATACTCGCACATTACATCCCCCCCCCCCTCCCCGACTAAACTGGAGTGAGCCATAACCCCACAATTAAGACGGTTGAACAACCCATGAATTCACTGAATTAAAGCAAACCGTGTAACAAGGTAATACGCAGTCAAAAATTAAAGTGACAATTCTCATTGAAGGTTAACGCTAGTAGATATAACAACCGTAATGCTTCAACTCGTCTTTACATTCAATTACGTTACCTCTCGCAAATTATTCCATTAAAAGTTGAAAGTATTCAAACATTCTTATCAATACCAACCAAGCATTTAATTAGCTATCGGCAAAAACAAGCAATAAACAGAGTAGCTAAAGCAAGAACACATTGATATGTAACCCTGTTTGTAAAAACTCGATATATTATGGTTAATAAATCTCAACTAAAGAACGCACAGTTAAAAAAAATTAACGAAGAACCGTCTACTTTACCAAAAATTAAAGATTAAATTAAAAGAATACAACAACCGCAGCTAAAAAAGGTAATCATGCTAGCGATCAAAAGTGAATTCAAGTGGCCAAAACATTTCTAAAAAAAATAAAAACATTCGGCATTATCATCAGGACATTAATGATTTATTATTTATCAAAACGCAAATGAAATGAACACGATAAAGTAAATATTTTAGAAATACACAAAAAATATGAATTTACGCAACGCAACACGTCAAAAATACTAAGGAGAATACGCCGCCATGAACATTTTACACCCCTTTTTTTTAAAAGGAAAAAAACCCGTTAATCAGTTAACATCTTATTACCGCAACACGAATCAGAAAGAGTAGAGCAAGCTTTTAACACTCATAGGATAATACGATAGGATTATAGGGTAACATAGGATTATACGGAATACAGCAAGGAAAAAACCGAAATTAAATGGCCTTAATAATTAAATGCAAAAATAGCATAAGCAAAAACACAACCAAGCAAGCAAAGCAACAATTGACTTACCGTGCGTCAACAACTCTCAGCACGATGACATCATTAAGGATCAAAAAGTGAAACGCCATATCTTATTCGTCAACATAAAACCAAAAAAAATAATTACCCTTGTGATTACCTATTAAACGAAAGTATTCGGAAACAATGGAAACATCGCACCAAAAATAAAAAATAAATGTGAGTCGAAACAAAACAAAACAATTTTAAATGAAAATAATCAATTAAACTTTAAACGCAAAAATCAATAATTAATTTGCTAATTAATATTTGAAAAGTTTTAACGCGTCGATATTAAAAAACATCAACCTTAAAGTTAAAATTACATTTTGACAAGGGTTATTTAGAACACTGCGCGCATTCATCATCGCATCTTTCTTGCGATTCCAATCAACTGCGCGCCAATATCCCAAAAGCGTCGTAATTTTCAAATTTTCAAATATCTAAATTTAAACACTTAAAATTTTTCCCAATTTTCTGTATTTCAATCGCTTTTAAACTAACTTCAATTATATTAAACTTTTTTTTTCAAGCACCTTAAGGAGAACATCCCACTTTTTCAGCTTTTTTAGTCCGATTCGTTTGAAAGTTGGCCAGTATATGTATTTTGTAAAAGTAAACCTTTTTTACTCATGTCATTTTTTCGATTTAGGCCTTACTTTTTTTTGACGAAAAATGTGTTTTCGGTATATTTTTATTGAAATTTCAGATTGGAACTCCTCCTTCAGTTTTGATGCTAGAACAAAAACAAAGACAGTTTTAGAACCCTTGGAACATTTCTAACAAACGTGCGTTCAGTTTTTTTCAAATTCAAATTTTTTCTATTTTTTCAAAAAATTTTAAAATTTCAAAAATCAGCAACAATTTTTTGGGTTTAGAGCTATATATTTTTTCAAAGAATTCGAATTTGAAAAAAGCCGAACGAGCGTTTGTTAGAAATGTTTCAAGGATTCTAAAACTGTCTTTGGATTTGTTCCAGCATCAAAACTCGAGAACTAGTCCCAGGATGAATGTTGAAAATTCAAAGTGTTGGGTATAAGCAATAAATAAAATTTTGTGTTGAAGTGTAATATAATGAACAATTGATGTAATTGAATGCAGTTTTAATTTTTATTTCGATACTTTCCATACATAACTTCATATTCAAACTGTGAATTGTGATTTCATAAAAAAAAATTATAAAAATTTTTACTCTTATCAAAAAAATAATTTTTTCTTTTTTCAGTCTGATTCTTATGAAATTTGATTATATGTAACCTTTGAAAAGAAACACAATTGATTCTATTCATTTTTTTGATTCAGGCCTTAGATTTTGCAAAAATTTGACATATTGGTTTTTAGGTATTGATATTTCACTAATATTGATATTTCAAAATGGGACTCCTCCTTCAGTTCTGATGCTAGAACAAAAAAAAATGCAGTTTTAGAATCCCTGGAACATTTCTAACACACTCACGTTCAGCTTTTTTTCCATTTCTTATTTGTTCTCTTTATATATGGGGTCAAAATCAGGAAAAAGTTAAAAAAATTTTGGTGCTTTTCATTGATATCGATATTTCAAAATGGGACTCCTCCTTCAATTTTGATGCTAGAACAAAAACAAATGCAGTTTTAAAATCTTTGGAACATTTCTAACAAACGCTCGTTCGGCTTTTTTCCATTTCCCATTTGTTCTCTTTTTATATGGGGTCAAAATCGGGAAAATTGAAATATTTTGGTCCCTTCACCCCCCCCCCGGGAGGGGGGGTAATTATTGTCGGAGCGCCATAAAATTTTAGGAACGAATAGTCTACCACCTAAGGGTCCTTCTACAACAAAAACATGCAAAATGACCATGACATCGACAGGATCTGGCAAGGGCCTGGGATGGTGTCCTTAAACTCCGCGTCGCGCACCTGCAGAGTTACAGGAACGGCCCTGGCGTCCTGCATCTCGGGGACGTCCAGCCCGCCCTACACTAGGCAAATTTACCACTACCACATCCCGGGATACGTTCAGGATTACTGATCCTGATGGGCCCTTGGCGGCCGCCCTCTTGTTAAAGCATAGGAAAAATTCTCCCTCTGCATGGCTGTCAACATCTTGACTTGCTTCTTTACATGATACAGTACTGTCGCCAGAAGCATCGTCGACAGTATCAGCATCATGAGGACCACGTCCGTAACTTTATAGGGAAGGAGTTCCATAGAAGTCACCGAGTTATCCCTGACCCACTGCTCGTTCACTGTCGTCGAATGAGTCGACAGCGCCGCTACTAGAGTATCAACGTCGATATTACTCTGGGCGTTGCCCATTGAGCTGTCGCCCCTGCAAGGAAAAAATACAGAACCGATTAGCATGACCGTCATAAAAGAAATCAATAATTACTACTACATAAAAAATTTATATCAGAACTCGGTGGTCTGACAATAGTCATCAATCACCCATCATAATAACTCATAGAAAATAACTCTGTTCGTATCGAAACTCTCAGGCGACTAGACACCTGTCGATGAATTCTAATTAAATTATGCCGATCGCCGGACATTCCGGCTTGATAAACATAGCACTGCGGTACACAGCCGCAGCGTCAAAACAACCCATCCCGCAAGGTGAACAGCAAGCTCAGCGATTCCGTAGAACAACTCACTTTCAGGGAATTGATCCGGCTCATCAAGGCCTTCCTCAACCCCACTGCTTACTTCACCTACGTAACTCTCAGGTTCGTGCCTGACTGGTACTTTTGCGCGATTATTTTCTTAGTCTCGGCTTGCATTCTGACAGTTGAAATTAGCCTCGCTAGCAATTCTTCAGCGGTGCTGAATTGTTGCTCAAAAATTTTCCTTGCGAACGACTCATCTAATAACGGACCAAGAATAGCTAATGCTAAACCGTAAGAAATACTATCACCAACAAATTTTTTCAACTCTGCCTGCGTCGTACAGGTTTGATAGTACTGGTGCCTTTGCCACCCCAGTGAGGTTGAAGTCAAAATACTCTCAGTAAGCTTTCGTATCTTTGAAAATGCCGTGACCAACTGCGCCGCTAAAGCGTTATTTTTGATTAGTTGCATTTCATTTAAATCACAGGCAAGGGCGTGAATACTTTTCTCACCTCGACAAACATAAATATCCTCGAGAATTTTAACTACCTGATCAAATGTATAGTTCAAATCTGCGTTTACAAGTTTAATCACTACTGCATTTAAATCACCGACATTCTTATATGCTGACCTAACAAGGAATTCTTTCTGTCTCTCGTCACTGGTTGCGTCTGGGAGTAAGGACATATACGCTTTTAAGTTTTCTATATGAGTTGCGAAGGACTTGTTTTCTAGGAACTCTCCATCATTCTGCCTCCTTCTCCCTCGAAACGTTGGCAACTCAGCATTAGTCATTATCGTTCCAACGTTAGGTAAATTAATATTTGCTGCGATGTCACGCGCGAGTTGCGCCCTATCATTATTCTCACCAACACCTGCGCCTCCGCTTGTCGACGGGGTCGTCATTGTGGTAGATTGTGTAACACTAGTAACCCTTGGCTTACTGACCCGCCCACTTTTTGTTACTGTGGCTTCTGTGCGAATGAATTCCGAATCGCTATCCGATGAGTATGACATGAATCCTACTACTCAGAACTGATTCAAGAACTTTCCTATCCAAAAACAAAAGTCAAAAAATCAAAGTCAATCAAACTCAATTAAAAAAATAATGGCGCACTCCGAAAGAGAGAAAATACACACTTAATTTCAATCAATTACACAAAAATTAGAATAACAGTACACGCCATAATAACTCAATAATAGCAATAATAGCCACACTGCTCTCCAAAATTTAAAATTAAAAGAACACAATCTCCAGAGAAATTCTTTACTCTCTAGGCGCGCTTTATAGAAAAAAAAGATTGATTAATGTTATATATAGGATATCGAAATATGCGGAGTTCCGTAATGGGAAAATTTACCGTAATTTATTACGTCAAATGTCAGAACGACATTTAAACAAGACCAGTGCACTAAAACTAAGGGCAACAAAGGTAAGAGTCCTTCAGAGCCGGTCTTCTGGGAGACAGGCGGGCGGTCCACTTGCGATCTCTGACTGCCGTCGTAGGAAGCAAGCACCCGTGCTCTGTGGAGTTAGTTGCAGTTAGTTACGATATAGTGTTTAGTCTTAGGTTTAATACGGTTTATCGTTGTAAAATAAGTTTTTAGGTAATAAGTTTATAAGTTTTTTAAGGTAAGTTATAAGTTTATAAGTTTTTTAAGGTAAGTTATAAGTTTATAAGTTTTTTAAGGTAAGTTATAAGTTTATAAGTTTTTTAAGGTAAGTTATAAGGTTATAAGTTTTTTAAGGTAAGTTATAAGTTATAAGTTTTTTAAGGTAAGTTATAAGTTATAAGTTTTTTAAAATAAGTTATAAGGTTATAAGTTTTTTAAGGTAAGTTATAAGTTATAAGTTTTAAGAATGCATGGGGAAACGTCGTCCTAACCACCCAGCTCACGGCATGGCAAGTAATTGGTTATTGAACCAATAGTTCACAAACCTCCAATAAGCTCGTGAGCATCAGGACGTGCCGGGAAGCGGAGCCAGGCGAGTGGATGGTGAGCGGAGCAGTCAGCAGCACGTAAGGCGCCTCAGCCTCTCATCCTCCGGCCGCTCAGTCCTCGATGGAGGAGAAGCGCAGCGTAGCGAAGCGAAGCGAAGGAAAACCCACTGGCTTCCCTGCGTTGGCAGCACGGGAGGTTCCGTCGGGGATGCGACGGCAGATGAAACCGACGGAGGCTGGGTAGGCTCAGTTATAAGGTTGAAGTTGTGAGGTCAATGGCTGGTGGCGATCTGAATCGACCTCGAGAAAATTTGAGAGGTCAGTGCAGTTTGGCTCAAATGTTGTATTCAATTGGCTGTATTCAGGATGGTAAACTACAGTTCAAAAACCAAAGACGAGCCTAGAGCTGGGTTATGGAATTTTTATATATTAAAGTAACAAGTTTTTGCTACATCAATTTTAAAGTCAATATTCTGAGATTAAGTTTTACTTATAAGTTAAATGTTAATTTAATTTTATTCCTTAATTTTAAGTTCACGAGGAAACAAGCTTAAATTTAATAAATTGTAAAACGATTACAGGATAGCCTGTAAGTTTTCTGTACATTCCCCGCCAGGGATTCGGCTTCACTAGAAATGAAGGCGAATGAAAGTTAGATTATTTACACTGCGTCATCTGCCACCCAGGAGCGTATTTTACGCTTAGCCGCAACGGCAGCTTTTCGTTGGCAGGGGCGCATGTCAGGCACATTCGATTCAGACCCTAGTCCGTCCGAGCAGGCCGGCTGGCTGCTGAGCGTCTCGTCTGATGAGAGAAGAAGAATTAGTGACGAAGCATGACGGTAGACCTCGTCACCTGTGCTTTTACCAACATGCGCTGCGGTGACTTCTCCCAGAGAATTCGTTTCTGTTTTCAGAACAATACCTAAAGGGTAAGTGGATTGTTTCAAATATTTATCTACTAGCAGAACTATGTCGCCCGATTTTAGGAGCTTATGCTTTACGGGTTTATATCTATCCGGTTTGTTAGTTGCTTGACGAACCAAGGTTGCCAAAAATTCTGAGTGATAAATATCATTCAATTCCGTGTGAGCACGAACCAAAGTCGAGTAGTATTCTGTGAAGTCCTTGAGAGACCGTGGTTCGAAGTCTGGATCATCTGTGGAAATAGATTGAAGATCAGGCAAAATATTGACAGAAGGAAGCTCGTAACCGTGAATCAGCATTTCTGGTGTTATAGGAGAGACATTTTCAATATTAGAACGTAACGCTTCTTTGAACGCGATTGGTCTCCTGTTGATGAGGTGCACAGATTTTGCAATCAAGAATTGGAAATCAAAAATCGACAAAACATTTTTTCCAATAGCTTTGAAGATAAGTCTCTTGCAGGCCTTTACACAGCATTCAATGAGCGAGCCTAAAGCACTGTTGCCCTTGCAATACTGTGCCAGTGTTATTTCTCGGATGCCGTGCTCCTCTAGGTAGGTTTGAGTTTCATGGTCATCGAGGAAAGATCTTATTGTGTTGAAACCTGCTGAAATTTGACTGCCTAAATCAGCTGTACAACTTTTGAACATTCCGTATTCATAGACGTGCAATTGTAGAGCCTTTAGGAAGTCTTGTGCATCTGCACTCAAGCAAACTTTCATATTTATTGCCCTACTCCAGAGACAGGTCAAGGTCAAGATCCACACCTTTCGTTTTTTACCTTGAATTTTGATAGTGTATGGACCCATGTAGTCCAGGAACACAGAAGAAAACGGCTTGGCAATTGGAGAGACTCTGAAGTCGCGATAAGGACTCTGGTTCAATTTTATTAGTCGTTCATTTACTCTACGACAAGTGATGCATTGCTTTAGAACTTTCCTAACTTCAGAAAATGGGTGAATGAAGAAATAATTATTTCTCAACTCGTGCAAGACTGAATAGACACCGGAGTGGCCGATGGAGACATGAGCGTCTGCAATGATCAGTCTTGTGAGCAGACTGCCCATTGGCAAGAGAATCGGGTAAGCGTTAGCGTTTTGTTCGGGAAATTTAGACTTCACCCTCAAAAGGCCGTCCGGTGCAAGAAATACGTTCAAACGTTTTATTAAAGGAGGCACTTTACTACTCTCTTTCTTTGCGTCTCGCAAGTAATCTAGAACCTCACGAAACTGTTCTCCCTGTTCAGCAAGCAAAATGGTCCTCATCGCTTTAGAATGCAAATTTTCCGTTTGAATAGCAAGAGTAGCATCAGATCTTAGTACTTTTAATTTCAATTTGTTAACAAACAGGAGGACATTTTTGTAAATCTTCACAAGTTTTGCTAACGAAGAAAATTTATCGAGAGGTACCAAGTGGACGTTAGGATAATTTCGCTCTGCAGTGCAAGCGTTTACGTTAGCGTTTATGGTCGACTTACCCTGATTATCTTGTTCAGAGGCCTGTGCTTCGTCTCCGGCGGAGACCGGAGCTTCCGACTCCTCGACGGCTTTGCTGGCGGCATGAGGCAGCCCCAAGGAGAAGCCTGGGTCGAAGGAGGAAGCACTCTCATGGATGAAGGTAGGACCTGTGTAATATTTAGAGTTGTTAAGTTGCTTAGCACTTGGGCAACGGGTAACAAAATCTGCAGGATTTTCCTGTCCAGCGGTGAACCTGCAATTTATAGGTTTTTTATTACAGAGAGATTCTATCTCTTGTAGTTTGTTTATGGTAAAGAAGTTTCTTTTCGACGCAAGTTTTTCATAATGGATACGTAATATTTGGTGCGACAAGGCGTAATTTTTAGACAGTTTATGAGAAATTTTAGGATTCCACTTTAGTGGCATTACTAGCCTACCTTCATGATTTCGTTTTGTGTTCGTCAAGACGTAGTCAACTAACTTGTCGTTCAATTCCGTTTGCTCAGGATCATCCGGTGGGTCCAAACCTAGAAGCCCGTCACAACGGGAGCTGAGCTCGTCTGCGGACGCACGAGCAGAAAAAGAGTCTAAATCAGAGAAATGATTAGTCTCACCAGATTTCTGCCCGCCGGACCCAGGCTGGCGATGGTGTTGCGAGACTGCAACGTCTGCGCCACCACAAGACATGGACTGGCCAGGATGATCTGCATCGTGCTGTAAGGGTGACAAGAAAGGTAAATTGTGTTCTATGGTTCGAACGTTGCCCGTCAAGAAAATTCCTACTGCAGAGTCAATGTAACAGGATTCTTTACCAGGGTTACCAAAATTCACGTACTTCATATTGAAGAAGGGATCACATTCCGTGCCCAAAACGAGCGAAATTTGTTCTGGAAAAGAGGAATCTGCGTAAGACGAGTCGGCCAACGCGTAACCTTTGTGTTTAAAGGTAGATGCAATTGGCCCCAGTCCCGAAGTGGGCAAAAAAATTTGAATCGACGGGACACAAATTGCGTCTACGGAGAGATTTTTGTTCCCAGCTTTAAGGGGGACATCAACAACGTTCGTAACCAGTTCTGTACTTGAATTAAACCCTTGAATTTTTACCTTTTCATTTTCCTTTACCACAGGAAGAGAGAGTTCATTGGCCAAGGAAGAAGAAATAAAATTCCTTTGGCTGCCACCGTCTTTCAATATCCTAACTTTAGAGGATTTGATCTCTGCGGTAAGAGTAGGTAGCAAATTCAAGTCATCAATAGTTTTGCTGAAAAAAGATTCAGTTAACGTTAGAGCGTTCGTCGCATGCTTAGGAGAAGACCCCTGAAGCTTGCCTTTTTGGCACAAATAGGTCATGTGCTGACCATTACAAGTACGGCATGCCGAGGAAAAATTGAACCTACAGTTTGCCGCGTTATGGTTCTGAAAGGAACATTTGGTACAAGCACGAATAGATTGAAGTTTTTCACATTTTTTAGTGGGGTTGTCATACCTTGAGCACTGGCTAAGATTATGATCAGCATTTGCACCATCTGATTTGCACAGCACACAGAATTGCTTTTTGGGTTTCACAGCGACAGCTGAAGAAACCGTGGGATTGGTTTTCGTTAACTTACGGTCGTTCCGTTTTGAAGCGTCCGCAGGTTGAAGTTCACGTTTGTAGCGTTCTGTGGCTTCAAATAAGTTGTTTTCTATCTGAGAAAGAGATGGCTTATTAGTGTTGGTTATTTGGATGAGAATGTTCTGAAACTTGGTATTAAGAGCGTTCCAGAAAAAGTACACCATGACCGCGTCTACGTCTATTTCTAGTTTTTTGAAAGCAGCAACTGTGGATTTTAGCTCGCCGATGTAGACATACGGGTCATCAGACTCTGTTAGTTGGATGCTGGCAAGTTTTTCAATGGCGTTGTACTTTTAATAATTACTGATGCAAAGGCCTTTTGCAACAGGTCTTTAGCCGTTTCGTAGGTCTGATCGGGTATATCTAGGGAATCTAACAAAATTTTTGGCGAGCCCGAAACTTGATTGTAGAGGTACACGAATTTTTCATAAGAGGTTAAATTATGTTTATCAAAAATTGCTTCGAAACTGAACAGGAACTTTTCAAAATTTTCGTTAGGAGAGTTGCTGAATTTAGGTAAAGGAACATCGGGAAGTTTTAATTTTTGTTGTACATTTACGATACCTGCGGAAGTACCAGCTGCGTCACTTCTGGCAGATGTAGAGGTAGAAGTAGAAGGTTGTGACTGGAGGAGGGCCAGGCAATCGAACAATTGCGCCTCGTACGACTCCTGCTCGTTGGCAGCAGTCTCCAGCACGTTGTCAGCAGCGTCGCTGCGAAGCAGCAAGTCAAAAATAGACTTGTCTAGATCTTTTAGCTCCACCTGCAAGGAGGTAACTTTAGAAATGTTTATCAGTTTATCATGTTGCGAGTAATCGTGTATGGCAGCTTCAACGGTGTTGTGTAAGCGAGTTACACGCTGCCGTACATACTTGCGGGTTTTTATCAAAATAGTGAGGTCGCCGTTCCCAGCCGCTCGCTGAGAAGCTTCTTTTTTGGAAGCCATAGCTGTAATGAATCGGTAGAAATTAGTTCAAGTTATGGTTATCAGCGCGAAAGTCGCAAGGTTTAGAAAATATGTTAAAGAAGAATGCTGCTGCCGCTGATGCTGCACCACACTCGCCGACAAACCTGGGCTCCCGGCAACACACGTCTCCCCATACTGGCCACCATATAGAAAAAAGAGGATTGATTAATGTTATATATAGGATATTGAAATATGCGGAGTTCCGTAATGGGAAAATTTACCGTAATTTATTACGTCAAATGTCAGAACGACATTTAAACAAGACCAGTGCACTAAAACTAAGGGCAACAAAGGTAAGAGTCCTTCAGAGCCGGTCTTCTGGGAGACAGGCGGGCGGTCCACTTGCGATCTCTGACTGCTGTCGTAGGAAGCAAGCACCCGTGCTCTGTGGAGTTAGTTGCAGTTAGTTACGATATAGTGTTTAGTCTTAGGTTTAATACGGTTTATCGTTGTAAAATAAGTTTTTAGGTAATAAGTTTATAAGTTTTTTAAGGTAAGTTATAAGTTTATAAGTTTTTTAAGGTAAGTTATAAGTTTATAAGTTTTTTAAGGTAAGTTATAAGTTTATAAGTTTTTTAAGGTAAGTTATAAGGTTATAAGTTTTTTAAGGTAAGTTATAAGTTATAAGTTTTTTAAGGTAAGTTATAAGTTATAAGTTTTTTAAGATAAGTTATAAGGTTATAAGTTTTTTAAGGTAAGTTATAAGTTATAAGTTTTAAGAATGCATGGGGAAACGTCGTCCTAACCACCCAGCTCACGGCATGGCAAGTAATTGGTTATTGAACCAATAGTTCACAAACCTCCAATAAGCTCGTGAGCATCAGGACGTGCCGGGAAGCGGAGCCAGGCGAGTGGATGGTGAGCGGAGCAGTCAGCAGCACGTAAGGCGCCTCAGCCTCTCATCCTCCGGCCGCTCAGTCCTCGATGGAGGAGAAGCGCAGCGTAGCGAAGCGAAGCGAAGGAAAACCCACTGGCTTCCCTGCGTTGGTAGCACGGGAGGTTCCGTCGGGGATGCGACGGCAGATGAAACCGACGGAGGCTGGGTAGGCTCAGTTATAAGGTTGAAGTTGTGAGGTCAATGGCTGGTGGCGATCTGAATCGACCTCGAGAAAATTTGAGAGGTCAGTGCAGTTTGGCTCAAATGTTGTATTCAATTGGCTGTATTCAGGATGGTAAACTACAGTTCAAAAACCAAAGACGAGCCTAGAGCTGGGTTATGGAATTTTTATATATTAAAGTAACAAGTTTTTGCTACATCAATTTTAAAGTCAATATTCTGAGATTAAGTTTTACTTATAAGTTAAATGTTAATTTAATTTTATTCCTTAATTTTAAGTTCACGAGGAAACAAGCTTAAATTTAATTAATTGTAAAACGATTACAGGATAGCCTGTAAGTTTTCTGTACACGCTTGGTAACAATCTAGGACGCTCTAGCACTTTTATGGCAGGACTTTTACGTTAAACAATCAAAAAAACCCCGGTCTTATATGAACCGATGAACCAAAATTACTGCCTCACTGCTTCTATTAAACCTTCCACTCTGAAACAGTAAAATAATTCCACTTACTTTATTTATTGAAGATAAGGAGAAGAATTCTCTGCTAAATCCAGAATCGACTGACGCAGTGCGTCTTCCACAACATTCAAGAACCAACTGCTGTCTTCTGCAGTGCGCTACCGCCTGATCGCGGAACAAAGTCCGGCTGCATTAAGTGCAAAAACAAAAAAAAACAGCCTGCCCAGCAACAGAATCTGAGCTGTCGCGGGTACATGCGCACTGGGATTGAGAAAAAAAATTTTCAATAAAACTTAACTGCAACAAGAATGTGGTCTGCTGCGCACGTCGCTTGCGGCTGGAGGCTGAAGTGCAGGCTGCCGATGACACGTGCAGAATATATCGATGCTGTAGTTACACGATGACAGGGAACGATGCTGAAGGACGTAGTTGTTAATTACGATGGCTTAAAATAGTGAATCACTGTTTGTCACTATTTAAACACTGCTGCAGTTCGTTGAATATCACCGACAGTTATTTTACGTAGTATTTTATGCACCTTGAAGTTATTATTTAAACCAAATTGTTTCTTACTGATCACTTGCCGCTGGGAATGCACTCATAGTGCACTCGAATACAATCTTTATATTTTCTCCAGATTCATACACCAGGATTCGGGTGTGGAATGGAGAACCAATATTCAAATAAACTGTAAATTGGCTATAAACCTCGACCAAATCTTCTGCCGGTATCACAAAGCCGAAAACAAATATCGTCGGTTGTGGTTGCCACAATTGGTTATGTTCGTCGTGACACATCTGAGAGTCTATAATGTTCCAATCACTCTATAATTACTCAAGTAATTTATTCTCGTGTTTTAAATTCACACCTGCACGTGAGTTCAAACCATACTGGCCACCAATATGCGGTGGTTAATGATAAACAGGGGTAAGCTTGGTGGTATTTTATTGATCAACTGGCACAGGAGGATGAGCGAACCGAAAAAGCACCTCAACCTAAGCAAAGACGACTTATATAAGGTGCGAGGCGTCAAGATGTCTTGATGGAATACAGACTGAACACAGACAATAGTCGGCAATACTCGCACACTTATGTATACAAAGCAACGAACGACGCATGCAGATCTAGTGCAATTAAAACTCTCAGTATGTGCACAAGCGTGTGCTAAGAAACAAAAATATAGATAGGAGACATTAAACCCAATCTCTGTGTCTATTGAAAGCTTGCACTGTCACGGTTGACACTGCAGTGCAAGAAGAGCAATCATTTGGATAAATTACGAGCTAGTAGCAGTAAATGAGCTTCCTACCATAACGCACTGCAGAAATATTGTAGCGATATAAGCTTATGAACAAAATTAATACATCAACAATAGAATATACTTAGGTCAATCAAAAAATATTCCTAACCTGCTACCAGATGGTAATATTACTCATGGACAATTTTCTTAAGTTTTTCAGCTTTTGGAGGACATAAGTCTGTTCACGTGTCTTATGCATTGAAGCGTTCTACACACGGCAAAGAATTGTTTCAACTTGTCGGTGACCTGAACACAGCAGAAATTACAGTGATGCTGACACAAATCTAAGAACTTACAGACTAGTTTACGAAATCCTGATACGTGCCGATAATTGTGAAAGCAATACAAAAATACTCTCTCGTACAAAATAATCAGGTCGATGAACTCCTTGCTGCAGTAGGTGAGAGACTGATCACACGATTCTAAATATTCTTTAAAGGTAGTGAACATGTGCAAGTTCAGATCTTGCTTTGTTAGTATTAGAGAACAAGCGTCACAAGAGGATACAGAGGAACCTTTCAAGTTGATGTGGAACTTATTGACCTTATGAGCTACGTAACCGCTGAAGTAGGTGACAGCTCCATCCACCTCCATGGACTGGAACATTCCTCCAGCAATCGTAGGCTCCGAGAAAGTTGTGGCTGCCTCAATTTCTTCAAAGGAAATAAGAATGTCCTCGGGCTCCGCCTCAGGAATCTAAAAGAGATGAGAATACAACCGTATTAGATAAGAGTTCCAAAAACTATACCGTTTAACATATATCAATTTCCAATATAGAAGTGTGCGGCTTTGAAATAGCTACGAAGGTTATGAATAGCAATCTTTCTCCCTGGACATAGGTTAGCAATAAATAAGCTGCTTGCATACCTCTTCAACAATGTTCCACGTATCCACGTCTACGTTGTCTTCACCCACTTCAACGTTGCTCTTCATTGGCGCTGTAAGAAGAGATGCTGTAGATACTTTGCAGTAAGAGTTGATGAAATCTTGAGGAATAGGGAACTTCTGCTTCTGGCGCATTTTCCAAAGAATTTTTCCAACTCATCTTGACAAAGATTGCGGACGCAGATGTATGGCAGAACGTCTCGCGGAATTTTTTCTCTCAAAATAAGCACAACATTTATGGACTGAATCCACCCATCAATGAAGGAGCACTTCCTATTTGGATTTAGCGCTTGCAACTCCTTCAACCAAGGGATGTAATCCTGCAAGGTTTTTATCGAAGGAGAACATGAAGTTAGGGGTTTTCTGAGAGGGACACGGTCAGCAGGAGATTGAGAATTCAATATATCAAATAGGTCGTTGAATTTCTTGCAGAACATGCTGGTTGCTGCTGATGAAGAAGGAATGGAATCAGTTGCAACATAAAAGTCTAAGGCAGCAGATGTTGTATTGGACTACACTTGAGTTGCAAGTTTTACTTTCATTTTTTGTGAAAACTTCAAATTGTAGACATGATGATGCGATAAACGGGGAACACATTCAATACTTCTGTTTTGTTCCATTTCAAAGAGCTTCTGAATATGCGTCCAAGAAGATGAACAATGTAGAGAAGGAATTCTCAAATCACCATTGTAGAGAAAGTTGCGAGCATTTTTGATCAAATGAGGGGGATCTTTGAAAACGAAATGTTTCCTGTCGGCAAACCCAACAACAGGATTAGTTGGTGTACAGCCCATGTCTTTGAATGCTTTTTGCAAATTGCTGCCTTGGTCGCTTGTTATGCTAAGAACAGTGAAGTCTTGACATTCCATCGCAGCAATTGACTCCTGTAAAATGTCTTTAATGCATGAAGATGGCATTGCCGAAGCTGTAAAATAAAAGCCAATTGGGTGTTTCCACTTTTTTTGCAATTCCAGAGGCCATTACACAAAACACGGATGTGGCCATTTTCTTGCGTTGGCCACCGTGGATAGTCTCAAATCCAATTATGGCATCGTTCTCTCGGTTGTACGATAACCCTTTCCGGAGCGACATCTCATCCACTAGAAGGAAACAAAGTTTTTCTCTAGCACGGACGGGTTTTACCTTCATTTTCAACATGGACACACTTTTAGCACTTGTACCAGGACGTACTTGGAATTGTTTCATCAATGCACGAACAGTCGAAAGTGAGGGTAATGGTATCAAGCTCCTCATCAGTTGATAGTGCGTCTCTGATGAGCTTACAAGAATGTTAACAGCGAGCCACTTGTGATACATGGTATATGATCTCTTGCCCCTTAATTTGTGCTTGACAAATGCACTGAGATAAGGACCAAGTCTGCCACTTACACTTCTCAGGAAATTATCGGTGTTTAACCGCTTGTACAGTACCTTTGATTTTCTCCTGAGCCTTTTCCTAAGTCTTCTCTCAGGACCTGGTCTGCTGTTTTCAAGGGCAATTGTCGTTCCAGAAGGAGAAGCGAACAAGCGTCGCTTACAAGGTACCACCGGAGGACCTGTGTCTTCCAAGAAAGAACTGTTCCTTTTGCCACACGAATTCTGCAATAAATTGACGAAAATTAGGTTGTATATTATTATACTTTCCCAACTTGTAGAAAGTATAAATTGTACACATAAATCAAACTTTAAGGTGATTGAAAGTTTAGGTTTTGAACACAACACATCTAATTAAAAAATATGCCACATTTAATCTACATGGATTGGAATCACAGTTCTGGTCAGTATTCTTTCTCCAAGGTTTCTAGTATTAAACTATGAATGAGTTCAAACATACTGAACGGTATAAAGTGAGTACCAATGGGAGATAGGATAGCCCTGTTCAGTACCCAAGAAAGTCAGCGAGTACCGCGAGCCCTCCCTTCTAATCAATCAAGCACTATAATTGGATGCATTGTGCAAAGAAGCAATACCTAAATGTGTGCATTAATTCAATTCCAAGGATACAAGAAATAAAGTATAGTTCAGAAATATGCTACGAGAATCACAACACAATTGTATTTTTTACCCAATGATAATTATATATTTTCATGATAGATGCATTAAATCGAGAAGTGGAATGATCAGAGGTAAATGAAAATGGTAAAAGTGAAAGTGAATATGGTATTGACACTGATGGAAATGACAGAAGTTAGTTCTCACAATAATTCTACAAATGCTGCTGTGTCTTAGAATAATGCGTATGTGATAACTTTTCAGCATTCTTTCGAGGTTTTGCTGCTAGCTCTCATCCAACGCTGTCCAATTTGGCTTGTAACATGAAAAATCTATCTCGCTACAATTCAAAGACACTTCAATGAAGTCAGAACTCAGCGGTTATTTCAACACGACTAACCTGAGTCGTTTCCCTCCACGAAGATGAGCAGCATTGTTTGCTGGAAGCACTGGTGGCAGGCCTTGAGGTGCCAAGTGTCGCAGGCCTCGAGGTGCCAGAAGCGGCAAGCCTTGAGGTGCCAGGAGTGGCAGGTCTCGAGGCGGCAGGAGTGGCAGGCCTTGAGGGGTCAGGAGTGGTAGCTCTTGAAGTGCCAGGAGTGGTAGCTCTTGAAGTGCCAGGAGTGGCAGCCCTTGAAGTACCAGGAGTGGCAGCTCTCGAGGTGCCAGGAGTGGTAGGTCTCGTAGCACCAAGAGCAGGAGGTACAGTGCCAGCAGCTGATGGAGAAATAAGGGAATTCCAGAACCTCTACTTCATGTTATTCAATTCTTACTCATTAGTAGAGAAGGTGGTTTAAGGCTCCACCACCATAACATTTCACAGAGCAAGTGGAAGGAAGCATCTAGTATGCAAGGAAAACATGCAAGTACAATGAAAAATGAAAGCCTACCTAACCATCAGCTCAGGCCCTGACATTCTCTCTCATGGAATACTACTTCCAATGGATACAGAGGTTTTACCCCACTTATTGGGAAATCATCAAATGTAAGTGATCCTTCATTATGTAAAATAGGCAAGGTCTATTAGTAAATTCAAGTTCTGCTGTACTGTAAGGGTACATAAGGAATTAAACACTGGGGCACAGAGGAGGCTCGTCAAAAACTGGAAGAAAATACTAAATAAATGAATACTAAACCTATTTTTGCCAACCAAGACTAACCTATCAACACAAACACTGCACTAGGTATTTCTCATTCATAAAGCGCCTGAGTTATCATAGGATTGTAATTCGGATCATATTAATTAACTTTGCTGTTGGTAACAACATTTCTGAAGATTTCAATTATTTTTCCCAATTCAACACTAAATGTACATGGAAAAAGATTGCTAGTAACATTTTGACTCCTGTATTATGTATGAAATAATTTCCAATTCAATGCTGAAGTTTGTTTTCCTACAAAAAACTTTCTTTGCCATGTTTCATTGAGTGTAATAGTGAATTGTGTAGCATCCATTTCCTGGATAAATGCTCCACACTTTGAAACACGCGTGAATACCATTCTCAAAAGTATTTGGAAATGTACTACCCTTTTTTTGTGTACCCTAAGGTTTCATAAGTGACAGCCATGCACTATCTAAATAAGTGTAAATTGAGCTTATGGGGTTCAATTTTCAAACGGGATGAATATTTCTCCAAGTGGCCTTGACTTTTTCAAAAATTTCAATACATTCAACTTAATGTTAATATGCTTTTCTTTCATTCTAATATTCCTCGATTGGATTGGAGAATCAGCATTTAAATTCTAAACCTACTTTTGTTAGGAGTGGCAGGTGTTGCAGCACCAGGCATTGCAACAAGAGGTAGGGCAGGCCTTTCATCAGAAGTGCCAAGGCTTGTAGCACCAAGAGCAGGAGGTTCAGTGCCAGCAGCTGATGGAGAAATAAGGGAATAAATTGGGAACAGTGATATGGCATCTCAAATGAAATTGAAGCGCACTACACAATGAGTGATATTTACAACAACCTTGATTTTTCCTGAACTTCTACGTCATGGCATCACCTAGTAATACTTTAGGAAAAAATAAGTCAGTTTAAGGCCTCATCACCATAACATAGTTTCAAAGAGAAAGTAAAAGGGAATGAGTAATATACTCATAGAGCTAAGTACCATTCAATAATAATCAATACAAACAAATGTCATTTAGCTCCTGTTCTCAACGCAAATTTACATTAGACTCATTTCATAAGGTGCTCCCAACTGTCCCGACATGGTGTCACGAATTACCCGTGGGGACCAGACTGGCCGCATTTTGTTCAGTAGGGGAAAATGTCTGATAATGGAGATATGTAATTTGGGGATATGCAACCCCCAGGTATGACAGGTCACCACAACCAGTGCTACATGACTATCTCATGTAGTCAGTTTCTCAAACTCCAGGCATGTATAAGACAATTTTCTATAGCATCTACAATAATTAAATTACAATCCTGAACCAGTCCAGCCTGACAAATAATACCACAATCATCTTGCGCACATCTGGCATAACACACATTCTCTCCATACCGCTTCAACACATTCAAAAAAGTCTCCCTCTCCTTCTCATACTTGCTATGTACAATCCAGGGACAGAGTATTTAATAGAATTTTTAACGGTCAATATTGAATTTAATGTTGTCAACGAATATAATAATTTCGTAGGTATAGATAGATAATATAGTCGATTTTAAGACGTTTTACATGAATGATAATGTGCCCGGAAATGCTTAGTTTTGGAGATATAGGATAAATAACGCCAGGTAAGAATAGCATTAACGGCAGTTCCAATATGGCTCTTCCGGCGTTTTGCGGACGCGGACCACGCCAAGTTTTTTGGCGGGAGTCATCGGCCTCGCTATGGTTGAGTTAAATTAAGATATTTTAGGCTTACTTAGGTTAGGATACTTAACTAAATTAACTTTACCAAACCTAACCTTACCTATCGTTACGTCAGAACCGGATTTCTGCATATTTACCTCTCCGTTTGTTCAATTTTATAAACGACGTTCCTATAACTTCAAAGTTAAATATCTCCAAAAATAAGCATTTACGGGCACATTGTCATTCATGTAAAACGTCTTAAAATCAACCATGTTACCTATCTATACCTACGAAATTATGAAATTCGTTGACAACATTAAATTCAATATTGACCTTTTTAACTCCCCTATCACACTGCTGACCTAATCTACTATTATTCTCATTCCCCCTCTACATGTGTCTATTCCCACTAAATGTTTACAGCACACAGCTAACAAGAGTTGGCTCACAGAACTACAATGATAAAAAATTTGACACTTAGGCACATTCTTTCCAACATACAGGTTAATGCAGACTTTTACACCATGCTAAGCATCCACTTGTTCAATCCAAACACTTTTGTGTGCCTTCACCTTTTTTGTGCCAAAAATATGGTTTACATGTGCGAAGTTAAATTCTAAACACATTTTCATGCTGCAAAAGTTTAGATTTTTTGCAATAAGGAAAATTTCAATTCAAAAATGTAGAATTTTTTGTATTTATACAAGCAACATAAGCTCCATCACTTTATAATGTCATAAATTGATTATGGTCCCCTTAAACATGTAATAAACATTTTATAATAAACAGGAACAGAATTCTGAATATCCAATTGGAAGAAAGGTATATATATTCCAAATCTTCAGCATTTTTGGAAGAACACACCTTTTGGGCAGAACTGAAGTTTATAGTAGAACTTGAATTATGTTCCCTATTTCTGTTGACAAATCATTTCTGCTCCAACTGAAAGTAGAATGAAGTTTCTACAGAGAGTGACAGAGCCTTTGTTGATCTTAATATCAATTACTTACAGGGAAAAGGGCTATTGGAAAATGTCAAAAATTATCTAGCAATACCTGTAGATTATTTACTGAATGCATATTCCATGTATGGCTCAGGATACGTTGGCTTCTGGAGTACCCATACCATTTTCAAAACACAGCCTTTGAGATGAAATAAATATGTTCTTTTCATCCCTTCATTGTAAAATTAATCCTATGAATTTAGACCTATTATTCAGGTAAATCAACCCAGTACCCAGCTTCCTGCCCTTGTATCTTGTAAACTGTTGTACTGATCCTTATGGAATTTCAATTTATTATTATTATTATTATTATGTAAATTCCCTAATCTCAAGATGAATGCTTTTGATTTCAATAAGCTTCATTCCTTTTAACTAGATTTTTATTCAATTAATTTTAGTAAAATTTCAACTTGAAATTGAAGTTCATAATCATTGAGATTCCATGTAGCCTCCTCTGAAAAATTTTTTGAAGAAAGATCCATTGATCATGTTTCTGGACCTTGAATTAAACAAGAAGAACCCTATGTAAACTATGTAAACTTTGTATGGTCACCTTTGGTGGCCAACTCTACAAGGCTACCTTTATGAACAACCTGTCTGATCACTGTTTATAGCATTAAAGGTCACCTTTGAAAGTGACAAGATGTAGGATCGAAAGCCGACTTATTCAAACCTAATCATTTATTTTAAAGCTGTGTAAAGTAAGAGTAGGTATGCTACTATTTTCCTACTAAAGTACAGAAGCCTGCATGATGTTTCTTTTCATTATAATAAAGGCAATGTGTGATGAAAAAATAACTGTGAATCTTAAAAAGCAATCCAAATTATATGAAATGGATCATTCATGCTCATTGAGTGCAATTAAGATATCACAATGATTACTTCACACAATAGCCATAAATAAATTATTTTAACTTAGAGTATCTTATGAATTGCAAGCAAATTGAAAGAACTTGGATAAAAACAAAGGACGATGAAAAGTATTTACCCATCACTCATGCAAAAAAAATACTAATGAGAGATTTTTATTGTGTTAAATTTTAATACAATACAAGTAACTTAGGTAGTTACTGCCTTACTGGCAATACAAAATTATAGCCAATTTGAGACAATTTCATTCAGCATTTATTTATCTATTGAATAATTACTTTTAGAATAGCATTTGCAACTAAATCTTGCATGAAAAGCATAGCATTCATTTTTCTGAATGTAAATTAAATTTTTGGGTTATTTACTGCATGATTTATTTCAGCTAAAGCTACCAACAATATTTCTTACTATATTTTTGATTAAAATTTGAAGCCCATAAAATTTCTACTCTTAACACACTGCTATTATACGTCAATCCAACAGCCATTCATTATTCAAAATCAAGGGTAGGAGGAAAATCATAATTATTGAAACTTTGATTTACTGCGTTAACTTGGAATAAACGAAACAACTAAAAGATTTACAGTACCTTGGTCTTGCACAGCTCTTTTAGGAACTACTGAAGATTTCAATAACTTCCTCGCATTTCTGAATGGAGACAAAATGAAGTTATAGTCTGAACGAGAGAAGTGTTGGGCACACACATAAGCCCTCTCAGGCCTTTTGGATCTCATATCCATCAGCGGTACATTACCACATGCTGCCATCCACTCGTCGTAATTTCCTTTTGGAAATAGGAAAAACGACAAATCAGGACATTGACGGTTATCATTTCCACAATTTTCCATCAAGCACTTTTTAAAGCGTACGAACGGGGCCATTTTTGCAGCAATCTTCGTTACACCTCTGTCACAGTTGCTTTCCGATTCAATTTTCAAACAGAGTCTCTTGCAGATTTTTCGTGACGTCACAATTTCTTGGCTCCTCATTGGCCAATTGGCATCTACGTCATCGCGGCCGGCGGACAAATTCGCTTAGTGATAAGTTGCGGATCTTCTAGTATATGGTCTGTGTCTGAGGTGCACGAGGTTTTTGACAAAGCGCGAAAGCCAAAACTCGCTCAGCAACTGCAGTCCGTTGCTCTCAGAAGCATCCGTCGCTGCTTTTTGGAGCAATTGTTGCCCCGTGTAATAGGGCCTTTACAAGTGGTGGGGGGAATTGGGGGATCGAAGCTCCTGCGTTCAAGCAAAGAGTCCGTTGCAATTTTTATTCATGTACTTTCGCCTGACTTTTTCCCAATGAAGGAGTGATTTGCTTATGAAATCTCTGAAGATGACCCTTTAGCCACTAATTTTTTGTTTGGAAAAAATTATTTTGTTAGTTTATTTCAACTTAATTGATAACCATAGGGCATAATATTATACATCTAAACTTCAAAGTTTATTTTAACGAGAAAATTATAAGAGGACCATATGACCCACTTGGACTTTAATTCAGTAGTGCTAAATAGAGGAGGACCATACGGTCTGATTGGACTTAAGGGAAAACTTCAGACAAATTACGGAAAAATATTTCCTTTCTTTGCGTATTATCTCGCTAAGTCGAATACAAAACGCTATAATTATAAAAAATACAAATAGCGTAGAGAAATTTCACTCAAACCTCTTACTAGTCTTGATATTTTAAAATAATTTAGTTTAGATGGAGAGCTTCATTTTCTGTTCCTCTCCCAACGTAGATGTACAACACATTTCGTGCAAAACATGTGCATTTTGCCTTTGTAACCAGGGTTTTCACACATGCCCTTGTTTTCATGAAAAATTGGTAAGTGACTGCGACCATCATGGCTGATGCTTTCATCTGGAATTGATACTGATACTTTCCTTGTCTTCCTTTTCCTTGCACGCTCTCTTCTGATGGCCGTCCTCTCTTCTTTAGAGTATTCTTGCCGCTTTTGATCAAGGAATTTGCCAGCTTCAGTTTGAAGTCACATAATGATGTCTTATCATAATATGCAACTCCCTTAGAATTTTCAGTTCTGCGCAATAGTAAGCAGCTGTTTACCACTGCCATATCGAACAAGTGAAGAAATATCAGTCTGAAATAATATTCCTTTCTGCAGAAGTTGATGCGGTAGTATGCCATGTACTTGTGATGCAAATCAGTACCCCCATATAGTTGTAACACAACACAATATTAGCAACTGATACCTTCATCTTCTCTTTTGGTTTGCGATCAAATTTCTCTCGCTGATATGGAGCAGTCGTCAGGAAACCAGAAGAAACTCAAACAGACAAGTTATCATGTCATTTGACAGGAGTGATTAAAACGCCATCAACTTCAGTCACACGTTCATCAAATGAACATCTGCCCAGTGAGCAGTTATCAAACAAGTGTAGATTCGATTTTACATCTTCCCATCTTTTTCGTGACATAATTTGAGAACTATTTTCATTCCAAGCATGAGCCGACTAATGGAGACGAGTGTTATCAAGCTTGGTCACAGACATTTGCATACGAATACATTACGACTTGAAATTCAAGGTAATTTAAATTGAGACGTTCTCACAGATAGTTTTGCTGAGCTAACAGATTAGTTAGTTCACAATTTTGTTCAATAATGACATCTGATACCAGACTCTTGAAGTAATACTTTGGAGACTCACTGTCGTCATTTTCGATGAGATGGCTTACAAATACATGAACATCCTCTTCCATATGGGGTGATGTTCTCACAGAATCCCAATGAAACGGTCAGATTTCTTCCTCTTGCTTCTTACTGTAGTGTCAACACTACATTCTGCAGCAAACAGGTCCTCTCGATCATCTATATTGTGTTTTCCTCACTTATATTTGGCAGAGGGCCTCAAAATCAGGGTTCTAGAGCATCATCATCAGACATATCTGACTCCACATTACTTGTAGAATGTAGCGAGGCTACTTCACTAGCAATTCTGCTGGGCTTTATCCTCGTACTACTGTAGAATGATAGAGCAGAGGAGGTCCCTGGAAACAAGAACTTGTAAATATAAATTTGACTCTAATCAAAAAAGACAAAGACTTGTCAAAATGCCATTCCGGCTCACCACACCACAACTAAAAATTTATAACTCGCTAAGTTGCATAAACAAATAACTATAAATGAAAGATGATGGAATTTTTTTTTCAATTTTTAAATCTCGAAACAAGTCATGTTTGCCGTTTCAGAATAGCTGATAATAGTTTAAATTAAACAATAATATTCAAATAGTAACATCTGCATATGCTCTTTATATTTTGGAGGCTACACTGTTATGAAGCAATGAATGTCACTGTTATTTTCAATATCTGCCTAAAAATATAGCAAGAGGAATAATTTAGCGATAACAGATAGTTATATTCTGAAAATAAACTCTGAAGACCAACTAGACCACACAGTCCTTTTTAATTGTGTCATTCCCAAGACCACAAGGACCGTATATTTCTGTTAACAAAATATGGTGTAACTATCTTACTAAAAACAAAAGCGTCACTCTAAATACCAAGTTTCAACCTAAATACTCTTCTTTCGTCAATAAATTATATAGACTCAAATCTCACCTGTTGCAGGTGCCATTTTAGTTCAAAAATGAACTTCTCGGGTAAAGAGAACAGCACGTCTACAGCCCACAAAGAACGTCTGTACTCAGAAGCAATGTAGCACAGTGAGCCTTGCGGGCAACAGAACGGCGCCGCAACATGTTCTGACGCGTTCAAAACCTAGTAGCGCCTATTGCTCATTACTGATGAAAGCAATCATCCAAAAAAGGACCGTATGAGCTTTTGGTCGCGAAATGTTTTTTTTAACTCGTTCAATCGTCAATTCTTTGAAAATTTTTAATGAATTCCTTTTAAGTCTCTAGAATTACTTTTCAGCACTTCTAATAATCTGTCTTCTAAATCTTATAAATTTTATTTGCATTTCAACTCGTAAGAGTAAGTTTCTGAACATTCAAATGTCTGCCTTGCAAATCTTCGCATGTTTTTTGCTAAAGCTTTAACACAACTTTATTCGTGTTTTTTATAATTTTTTCATTTCTAATGAATATTTTTGTTTGTACTCCAGCTTGTTTCCCTTGAATTTTATTCATCATTTTATGAATTTGAAATGTATTGCATTTTTAAAAATTTCAACTATTATCGATTCTTAAAACAAAAAAATGTCTTCTGTATTATTTTCAATTTTCCAGACTGCATCCCAGTTATAATTGTTTTCCTTACGAGGTGGGTTCTCAACTATCTGAGAGATCCTCTCATAACTTGGATTTTCTGCTGCCAAGGTACTTCACTCAACATAGGATGCTCAATTGTCAACAAGATGCTCAACTCTCCGGAGGAATTGATGAATTCTGAATATGAATTGCTAGTTTCATAGATAACACAACTTACCTGGTGCACTGCGGTGTGGCCAACTTGTAGATCAATCAGAGCTAGCATCGAAATATGCTCTCTATTCTATACCGAGTGACTTTCAATTCATAAAAAATTGTGCTCTTCATCAATTCAGATGTATTCCCTATAAATTAGCTTATATTGATTTGATAATCCAAATTTCATTTCAATTCACGCTGAATCAAATAAACTTTTTATTACCCTGAATTATTTTTTTACAATTTTATCTCCCTCTGAACAGCCTGAATCAATTCATCTTCCTTTTTAACCTGAATCTATCATAATATTTTGCTGCCCTCATTCAGTTTTCCATTTTTTCTCGGCCTGAATGTATTCCTGCGAATATTCCCCCCCCCCCTATGGGGGGGGGGGTTAGAATTCTCCCACCGTGGTCCGCTGCGTGTCGTACGAGGCGACTTCTCTGTAATGATTTTCCCGAGAGGAAGCAGGCCAATGAAGGGGGTGAGAGGGGTCGAAAGACCACTCAAACCCTAATACTAAGATTTATGAATGTAAGGGGGTGTGGAAGTAGAGCAACTGAGAGTAAGAAGGAGGAGATCGGAAGAATGATGATAAACCGGAAGATGGATGTGTTGGCCCTGAGTGAGATGAAGTTGAAGGGTAGTGGTGAGTTGTTGTTTGGGAGTGTGGGGGGAGAAGGTCTGGAGTGCGTGGGGGACATGCAAGAGAGGGTGTGGCTATATTATTGAGTGTAAGAATCAGAGAGAAAGTAGTTGAATGGGGTGAGGTGTGATCATGAATAATGTGGGTGCGAGTGAAAATCATCGGTGTTTGTGAGCGCGTACGGACCGGGATCGGAGAGGAGTGGGGAAGAGAGAGAGGAGTTTTGGGAGAAACTGTCCGAGTGTGTTGCTAGAGTGGGGAGTGGTTGTAGAGTTGTGGTGATGGGGGACCTGAATGCAAGAGTGGGTGATGAGGTGGTGGATGGTGTTGTTGGTAAGTATGGAGTGGCTGGGGTGAATGAGAGTGGTGAATACTTGGTGGGGTTATGTGTAGAGAGTGAGTTAGTGATTGGGAATAGTTTGTTTCAGAAAAAAAGTATAAACAAGTATACACATGTGAGGACGAATGGAGGTGTGATAGAGGAGAGAGCATTGATGGATTATATTTTGGTTAGCAGGGGAGTGATGGGTCGTTTGCTCGATGTGCATGTGTTCCGTGGTGAGATGAATGGGATTTCGGATCATTACTTGGTGGAAGGAGTGCTGAGAGTAAGTGGAATGTGGAGAAGTGTAAAAAGGAGGAGTGGAACGGAGGTGTTAAATGTAAGCAAGTGACATGATTCTGAGCATGAGTGTGTGTATCAGGAGAAGAAGAAAGTGGAGTATGGGAGGGTGAAGGAAAGTGAGGTGGGTGGAGTGGAAGGGGAATGGAAGTTGTTTAAAGATGCGGTGGAAAAATGTGCAAGGGAAGTGTGTGGGGTAATGAAGGTTGGAGGGGGGATTAGAAAGGGGAGTGAATGGTGAGACGGAGAAGTAGGAGCGGCTGTGAGAAGAAAGCGGGGGGAGTTCGAAAGGTGGCTGCAACGAGGCAACCAGCAAAATTTTGAAGAGTATAAGGAGAGGAAGAAAGAGGTACAAAGAATGGTAAGGAGAGCAAAGAGGGCGGCGGATGAGGAATGGGGGAGGAAGTTGGTAGGGGATTTCATGGAGAGAAGGAAGTTTTTCTGGAAGGAAGTGAAGAAAATTAGGAAAGGTCAGGTGGAGAATGAGGCAAGAGTGAAGGATGCAAATGGTAGGCTGCTAGTGGAGAGTTGTGATGTGAGAAAGAGATGGGCGGAGTATTTTGAGGAACTGCTGAACGTGAGGGATGATAGAGTTGCGAGAGTAGTAGCTGTTGGAAGTGATGTTAGAATGCCTGTGTTTGGTGAAGTGAATAGTAGTCGAATAAGAAGTGCTGAGGTGAAAGGTGCGTTGGATGAAATGAAAAATGGAAAGCTCCAGGTATGGGTGGCTGCACGGTTGAATGTTTAAAGAAAAGAGGAAATGTGGTTGTAGAATGGATGGTACGTTTATTAAATGTGTGTTTCGAGGCTAGTGACATGCCGGTTGATTGGAGTAGCGCGGGTGTAGTTCCGTTGTACAAGGGGAAAGGTGACAGGTATGAGTGCATTAATTCTAGGGGTATAAGTCTACTGAGTGTCGTTGAGAAGCTGTATGGAAGAGTTTTAATTGGAAGAGTGAGAGTGTTGACGGATCGTGTGCTTGCTGAAGAACAATGTTATAGGTGTGGTAGAGGTCGTGTGGATCAAATGTTTGCTGTGAGGCAGGTGAATGAAAAATACTTATTAAAGGGAAAAGATGCATATTGGGCATTTATGGATCTAGAGAAGGCGTATGACAGAGTGGATCGTGAGGCTCTATGGCAAGTGGTAAGCTTGTATGGAGTGGGTGGGAGACTGTTGAATGCGATCAAGAGTTTCTACATTGATAGCAGAACATGTGTGAGAGTAGGGAATGAGGTGAGTGAATGGTTCCCAGTAGTGACAGGTGTGAGACAGGGTTGTGTGATGTCGCCTTGGTTGTTTAATTTGTTTATGGATGGTGTGGTGAGAGAAGTGAATGCCAGAGTGTTGGGAAAAGGTGTGCAGTTGGTGGGACGAAATGGTATGTATTGGGAAGTGTGTCAGCTGTTGTTTGCAGATGATACAACGCTTGTGGCTGATTCAGAGGAAAAACTGAGGAGACTGTTGCAGAGTTTGGTAGAGTGCGCGAAAGGCGGAAATTGAGGGTAAATGCGAATAATAGTAAGGTGATGAGATGTTCAAGAGGTGGAGTGTTTGGAACTTTGGATGTGAGGTTGAATGGTGAAGTTTTAGAGGAGGTAGAGCATTTTAGGTACCTCGGGTCGGATGTGACTGTTATGGATAGTATGGAAGTAGAAGTGAGGCATCGAATGTGTAAAGGCTGTAAGACATCGGGTGCAATGAGGAAAGTTTTTGAATGCAGGAGTTTGAGTATGAATGCTAAGAGGGGACTGTATGAAAGCTTGATTGTGCCAGTTTTGTTGTATGGAGCAGAGTCCTGGGGGTTGAGAGCAGCTGAGACATGGTGACTACTGATATTTCATTTCCAAATTTTACTACTTTTTACTACTTTTTACTACTTTTTACTACCTTCTCCAGAAAAAAATTACTACCTATTTTTTACACAATGAATGTTGTCCAAATGTCCAGATGTAAGTCATCAGCCTATAATGAGTAGTATGAGTCAATAATAGACGCAATACCAAATGTTCAAAAAGGTTCCAAGTTTCTTAATACTTAAAATACTTCATGCTCAATGCATCAACCAAAGCATCATTGAGAAAAAGTTACCTAAATTCCTAAGTTACCCCATCCTAATATGGACTCCATCGAATGTTAAGTCAAAGAACCATGTCTTAACATCTTTCAGCTATGAGGACAACCATTCATGATACCCAAAAAATAAACCAACTGGAAACTAGTAGACACCAGGGGATTGTCATACCACTTTACAGCAGGGTAGAATATCAGGGAACTTTATTGTGACTAAACACTATGGCACTTCGTAAATATGAGATTGTGAACTATTGAACGAATTGAATTTGTGAACGAATTTTTGTAGACTATATCTAACGTACCTCAAAATCTAAATTGGCACCCTAATTGCGATCAATAATGACAACAAATTGGTTATTAACATTATATTATGGAACAAATCACGGAAATGCAAATTTCGTGTAACTTTCATATACATACATATAGTATCAGGTTGTAACACAAGTTCTGTCCAATTGTTGAGCTATATGTTTAGGGCAAGGTTACTTCAATTTAGCTTGTTAATGTTGTATGCTTATCTATGGTAATTAATAAAATGTTGTTTCTTCTCTCATATTCTGTGGTAATTATCGTAATTAAAAACTATTTTTAGCGCGAAGGTACACTCCAAGTAAAGAGCATGTCAGGCATATTTTACTGTTTGAATTTCATAAAGGCAATATGGCAGGCTCAGCAGCAAAAACACTCAAAGACACATGGAAATGATGTTGTGAATGAAAGGACCTGCAGAAGATCGTTTTTTGTTTCAAAAAGAATGACTACAGTCTAAAAGACGTACCATGAGCAAGATGCTAAAAAGAACTCAATTCTGAGCAATTGCAAGCTGCCATTGATGAAAATCAAACCTGCACCACTAGAGAAATGAAAAAAACCTTTAATGTAAGCCATATGACCATATATTGTGTAATGAAAAGACTTGGCAAAATCTCTAAGGCTGAGACACAGCGTCCCACACGATTTGTCAGAAATCAACAGGCAACATACGGGCGACCTGTTGTGTTTCACTGCGTTCTCATGAACTTCAGACCCTTTTCTAGACCGAATCATAACTGGTGACGAGAAGTGAATCCTTTACAACAATGTTAAGCGCAAAAGACAGTGTCTAAGTTGTTGTTCAAAGCCAATTCCACAGCCGAGAAGTGGACTGCATCCTAAAAAAATTCTTTTGAGTGGATGCTGGGATTTGAAGGGAATTGTTTATTATGAATTAATGGGTGACAATCAAAAAATAACTTCTGAAGTTTACTGTCAGAAGCTAACTCGTTCAAAAGCAGTTTTACAGGAAAAACGGCCATTTTTGATCAATCGAAAAGAAGTGATTCTGCACCTTGACAATGGCAGACCCCCCCCCCCCCCCTTCAAGCGCAACCAAAAGTCTTGTTGAAGTATTTTGCTGGGAAGTCATACATCACCAACCATATTCTCCAGATCTTGCTCCAACAGATTTTCACCTTTTCAGGGGCTTACAGAATCATTTAATGGAATAAAGGCTTCCTACAAGAGAAAAGGTCGAAATGAAACTAGTTTCTCTTTGTGCGTCCAAACCATCTAAATTTTATGAAGAAGGAATCAAAAAGCTTATGGGAAAATGGGAGGACGTAATTAATAAAAATGGTGCCTATATTGAAGACTAAATAAATATATTTTTGAGAGGATTTTCACTTCATTTCATATCTAAAAAAATGGACATGGAAAAATGGCTACAACCTGATAGAAGACAGAACTTTAATAAGATGTAGCATCACCATGCTCCTCTGACAACATCCTGGAGGTAACTGAACTGAACCGTGAGCATGGTACACGACGTGACCGTGAGTCGCCATGACTGCCAAAAGAAACTTAATTCTCATTTGAATGATTACATTTTGTTCCTAAAGACAATTTTATAGCATAATTCTTTCAGTATTTGGACATAAATTATTGTCATGGGATTAGATTAGATTAGTTGTTAGTTTTAGCCTCCCTCCCCAGCAACAAATGCGATCCAAAGAGAGGAAGGAGGAAGGCACCATTTAGTATGGAGTTGAATGAAATGCGGAATCTACACAGAAAGGGCATAGAAACAGTAAATTGTGAAAGAAGATAATGAAACAAGACCAAAGTCGAAGAAGAAAGTAGTAGGTGCTGAAAAACAGGACAGCAGTAAACCGAAAAAAGGTGGTCCTTAAGGGAACCGAACGATTTTTCTTATGAATTCTTTAAAAAAATAAAAAAAATACTCAAGGAGGGAAATAAGCTCTCGGGTATTCACAGCATGTTTATAACATTCGAATAGACAGTTGTAGCCCAAAATTTTTTGAAATTTATTTCTACCCCCCTCCCCCCCCCCCCCCCTCAAAGAATTTTTTAAAATTTCAATTTCTCAGCCAATATTGTACATAGAGACGAATGTTTTTTTTTGTTCGATTCACAATCAACAAAATATCTACAATAGTTAGCTCAGTTGGTTTGTTTTTGCTCTAAAAAAAATATTGACAATTATTTGAATATTAAAAACGTAGTTAAATACTGTTATTTTGTTTCCATGGACAATGAAAAATTTTCTAATCAACTTATCTTACCCAAATAAGCTAGCTAATATAGAACTCACTTTGCTCTCCACGATGCAAAAAAAAAGATCTCCTTCATAGGTGAAAAACTGTAGGAGATATTGAGCCGCAGAGTAGAAAAAAACTTTTTATGGGGAAAAAGTGTTCCAGTTTTTTAATTATTTCTCCAACAGTTTACTTATTGCGGAGATCTTTATTGCATCGTAAAGATCAAGGTGAGTACTATAAACCTGCATAGTTTTATTTTGGTAAGTTAATTAGAAAATTTTTTATTGACATGCGAAGTAATAACTAAAAAGTTGGTATATTTTACTTAAAAAATTCAAAAATTTCTTGAATTTTTTTTTGGAGCAAAACCCAGCAAATGGACCTAGCTTTGGTAGATATTTTCATTGTGAATTTAACCAAAAAAAACTAATCGTCTCTATGTACAATATTAGCTGAGAAATTACGTTTTTTAGAAATTTCCCTCTAAGGGGGGGAGGGGTGAGGGGAGGTGGGATGGGCAAATTTAAAAAGTTTCAGGGCTCTGAACGTCCATTCGAATGTTCTAAACATGTTGTGAATACCTGCAAGCTTATTTCGCTCTTGATGCTATTGAAATATTTTTTTTAAATTTTGAGCTTTTATTCCAAAAAATCGTTCGGTTCCCTTAACATAACGAAAATATTTTATTTCAACAAAAAAAAGCCTACCTATCTTTCAGCCTGGGCCCTGACATTCCCCCCTGGGAGTGCTAATTCCTATAGATACAATAATTGTATTTCCCTGAGGGGTAATGTCATGAGAAAGAGAAAAACTTTCAGCTTTACAAAGAGGTAAGTTTTTCCACACAAAAAACATTCATAGTTACATTAAATTGTTATTGTTCCCCTCACACCGAAACGGACAGAATAAACTCCAGTCTTTTCAAAGGAAGATATTAGTGCTGGATGTAAATGAACTGCAGAGAAGTTCCTTTGACATCTTCACCGAAGGATTGTAATGTACTGATGCTAAATTGAGGATGTAATGATGTATTGCAATATGATACATTCAAAATTGTGATCCAAGGAACGTGATGTGAAAGAGTTGATATATAAATCCAGTTTTCCCTTAAATTGCACATAAATCCCATTTTTGTTTACATTGAAGAGCGTAGTGTGAGAATATTCATCTCTGAATAAGATTTGGAAGGTTATATCACTTGGTTCTTCACTGCATATATTTTATATTCACATTTGTGAGGTATAGTTAAATGATGCAATAATTTGAGTGAAGTGATATTAATAAATTTAGGGCAAGGACGTTTAAATCCCTAATATATGACGAAGGATAAGTTCGTTCTTCGAAGGTAACGCTATGGGGTATATCCAAAGAAAATCAGCATAAGACATGAATGTTGAATATTATAGAGAGAAATAGCCACTTGAGGTTATTGTTTAAAAACTCGAGCAGGAAACTGAATTAAATCTTAGAAAAGTTTACAATCCTTGATTATTCACTGATCATTAAAAATTTAATGCCTAAAAATTTATAAAATGGCATTGAAGAAAAGTAAAATTTGAACATTGAAATGGCCCAAATGAACCTTCCATCATAAAGCAAGTCGATATCCTTCAGATCAAACTGAATGGGAAAAAAATGAACTATTTACAGTCGTCTCCAAAAATTTTGGAACATTTCTCTATTTTGGGTCCCCCAATCCTGAAATTACATCCCGCCATACAGGAATATTTCACATAAACTGCGGCAAATTGCTAATGCTGGGAGAAATAAATTTTAAATAATCTTAATACACTTTATACCCCTGTACATTACTTTCAATTTTCAAAGAATTATTCCGCTTCACAATTTTTTGCTACCCAGAGGTAAATTTTACTACTTTTTACTACTTTTTTTACTACTTCTCAAATTTTACTTCTTTTTACTACTTTTTACTACTTTACTACCTAGTAGACACCCTGTGAGAGGAGGAAGTTGGATGTGTTTGAGATGAAGTGTTTGAGGAGCATGTATGGAGTAACAAGAAGCGATATTTACAAAGTGTTAACGACAGCCGGATATTAGAAAACACGTCTGGTATTTCAGAAATCTCACCAGCAGCCTCTGAAATTTTCGCCACGAGATCTTCCTCACATAGATTCATTCAAAACGTTTTTCCTTCAACCTTTTAATCGAATATCACTAAAAGGAAATTTCAATAATTATTGCGAGCAATTGTATCGTAAAATTTCATATTTTAAAACAATAAACTGCTAATATCTCACAAACCCAAAAGTGTTCTGTAAATTTCATAGGAAAAGAATTGTTCATCTGGCCATATTCTGCTTGTGAAATTGTGTACCTCTTGTCGTAATACATCCTGCACAAACTAGCATTATCTCCGTACAGTTATCAGCCAGCAGGTTGTAATTATAATAACTAGGTAAATTCGAACAAGTGAGTGGTTTGTTTCAATCGCAACCTTATCGGAAACTTGAAAACGAAGGAACTTGAGATAAAATTTATCACTTTTACTAAGAAAGCATTTCGGAGTCCAGCTCGATCATCAGTTTAAACGAAAAACAAAAGAATTACGTCTGAAATCTAAGATTAAAGTAAAATGAATTGTAGGTAGGCGCTACTATAAAGTTATCATGAAAATAAAAATACGAAGTATGAGACGGACAAAAAAGAAGAATGAAATACAGAAGCACAAAAAGAATACATGTAACACATAAGTATGATATGAAATTAGGCTAATTTTGACGAGAAATCTACCTATTCACTATTTGCCAAGGGTACGAACTGTCCATATTATTCAAATGAGGGTTTCGCTTGAAGATATGCAAGAACTCTGAAATTCAGAGGTCATACGGGGTTGAACCCAGGGCTGCCAGTCAACTTTTTCCAAAATCCCCAGACTGACCCCTGAAATTTCCCCATATTGGGATAAAATTCCCCATGTATTACCAAAAGTGATAAATATGATATTTATGTTTATCTTAAATATATTTTCAGTTTTATTCTCAATTTTTATCATCAATGCCAGCACGAAAGTCAGAAGATCTTATTTTTTTAATCTTTTCAGTCAATCTTGGTCTCTTTGATGGGCAGCTCCCCTTAATTATTTCTTAAGTCAGTGATTAAACTTTGTTGAGGACCCCACTTGGCATACTTTGCATTATTTCTTGTCAATTACTGTTTAGCAAGAAGGAGGTGCTTGGCAGTTTCTGGTCTTAAGGAATTGTTAGTTTTTTTTATTCAGTTAAGTAGAGAAAATACTTTTTAACAAATGGAGCCGAACGCGCAATCGAGACAAGTCATTAAATATGACCGGATGCCAAATTAGGGTTACCCAAGCCATCTTTCATTTCCCCTAATGATTTCCAATACTGAGGAATTGGGCATTCCCTTACTGATAGGTCAGCTGCAATTAGGCGATAGCCTCCACACGCTGTCTATCTTATTTATATGAGCTTCATCAACACGCGAGGGAAGTGCCACTTGGTCATCATTACGCGTTTCCGGCTTAAAAAATTGTGCGATGTCAACTTCGACTTCTTAAGCCCATAACTTTTTTCGTTTTTCGGATTCCTACTGTTTCAGTAGGGCAGACTTGTTCACACTTTTGAACATAATATTGCAGCACTTACGACTGGCACGGTTTCCATCTTTACCTTTCTGTAGCCAATCTTTGAATTCGGAATCATTCAACCAATCATCTCTGCATATTTAACTTTACCACATTTTTTAAGTGATTCTATGTTGTTTAACTACGAGCAGATAAAGCAATACGGACAAATCACCGCTACCGGTAGCGCTAGTACCACAGGCGTACACTATAAAAGACATTTAGCACCTCAGCAGTAATAACGAGTGACTGAGCCAGGCGGCGCTTGTGTCAAAAGCTTGCCTCTGCCCCCCTTCTATCATGATCACCTGTGCTGCATGCCAGATACCGCCAGATCTTGCATACACCTGCGGTGCATGCCAGATACCGCCAATAACTACCGTATTGTGTTGTTTTATTTCCCTTATACTGTATATTCTATATAAAAAGTGTTAACGACAGTAGGATATTAGGAAACACGTCTGGCATTTCAGAAATTTCACAGGCAGCCTCTGAAATTTTGGCCACGAGAACTTCCTTACATTTCCATTCAAAACGTTTTTGCTGAAACCTTTTAATCGAACATCACCAAAAGGAAATTTCATCGTAGTACACCCTCGTACATTAATAGTGTTTATAACGTAAATTCAAACTAAATATTGAGAGTAATTTTATCGTAAAATTTCATATTTTAAAACAATTAACTGCTAATATCTCGAAAACCCAAAATTGTTCTGAAAATTTCATAGAAAAAAGTTGTTCATCTGGCCATATTCTGCTGGTGAAATTGTGTACCTCTTGTCGTAAAACATCCTGCACAAACTAGCATTATCTACTAATGAAATACTAATGAAATTCCCAAAACCTATGACGAAAATTACGACAGCAATGTATAATTATGAAATTCGCAATATTTTTGTCTTTTTATCCAAATAAACATGTAGTTTCGATGGAGAATGATCGGTAGAAAATAGCGGTATCTGGCATGCATCGCAGGTGTATGCAACACCGCTATTTTCTACAGATCATTCTGTATCGAAACTACATGTTTATTTGGATAAAAAGACAAAAAAATATTGCGAATTTTACCATTATATATTGCTGTCGTAATTTTCGCCATAAGTTTTGAGAATTTCATCAGTATTTTATTCTTTTGCGTGAATATAAATACTAGATATCAACTGAACACGCACGTTTGAAGACTGTTCGTTTTGTCTCACAATAATTCGTCGTCAAGCAAAGTGAACAATATTTATATTTACAAAGCTCTCGTTACTTAATTATTACATAATTAAGTTAATAATGCAATGTTCCTATATCTCCTGCCGATTTCAAAATTTTAGACTCAGCTTCAACCCCGCATGACCTCAGAATTTTAGAGTCCTTGCATATCTTCAAACGAAACCCTCATATGAACAATATGGACAGTTCGTACCTTTTGCAAATAGTGAATAGGTAGATTCCTCTTCAGAACCAGCCTAATTTCATTTCAGATTTATGTGTCACATGTATTCTTTCTGTGCTTCTGTATTCTATTCTTTGTTTTTGTCCGTCTCATACTTTGTATTTTTACTTGCAGGATATGTTTTTAGTACCTATAATCCATTTTACTCTGATCTTATATTTCAGACGTATTTCTTTTGTTTTTCGTTTGAACTGATGATGGAACTGGACTCCGAAACGTTTTCATAGTGAAGATGATAAATTTTATCGGAATTTCCTTCGTTTTTAAGTTTCTGATCAGGTTGCGATTAAAGCAAACCACTGACGTGTTTAGATATATTAAGTTAATATAATTACAACCTGCTGGCTAACTGTACGGAGATAATGCTAGTTTGTGCAGGATGTCTTACGACAAGAGGTACACAATTTCACCAGCAGAATATGGCCAGATGAAGAAATTTTTTCTAGGAAATTTTCAGAACACTTTTGGGTTTTCGAGATATTAGCAGTTAATTGTTTTAAAATATGAAATTTTACGATACAATTACTCTCAATATTTAGTTTGAATTTACGTTATCAACACTTTTAATGTACGAGGGTGTACTTCGGTGAAATTTCCTTTTAGTGATGTTTGATTAAAAGGTTTCAGCAAAAACGTTTTGAATGGAAATGTAAGGAAGTTCTCGTGGCCAAAATTTCAGAGGCTGCTGGTGAGATTTCTGAAATGCCAGACATGTTTCCTAATATCCGACTGTCGTTAATACTTTTTATATATAATATACAGTATAAGGGAAATAGAAGAACACAATACGGTAGTTATTGGCGGTACCTGGCATGCATCGCAGGTGTATGCAAGATCTGGAGGTATCTGGCATGCAGCACAGGTGATCATGATAGAAGGGGGGCAGAGGCAAGCTTTTGACACGAGCGCGGCCGGGGCCGGGGTCAGCCAAAATGGCCGGGGTTGGCCGGGGCCGGGGCCGGGGCTCCGGTCGGTCTATAGTCCGGAGTGAGGGGGATTACCTAGAGGAAGATTATGACAACTTTTTTATAAATTTTTTTATTAATTTTGTATTGAAATTTACAGATTTATTGGTTAATATGTTGATGAATCTAGAAATGAACAAATTTCTTTTAGTATTTTAATTATACCATTATTTAGTAGTTACGCCATCCCAAAGTACCACAAAATGTAAGGAATGATACTTTCAAGAATGAATTCCCAGAATATGACTTTCGGGACGGATATCTGTATTGTACTTATTGCCGGAAAACTATGCTTGTCATGCAATATATTATGAGAGTATACAGTGTTATTGTCAAAATATCTGCTGCGACTTCATAGATATGAATAACAAAGATAATCCTTTTGGTTAAGCATAGAGTTAACCGATATTGACCCATTTTCATCTACGATAAAATCACCGAAAGCTGGTAGTTTAAGCTCCATGTCTCATTTAATGTACGAAACCAACTTTTAGTGCTCGCCGTGGCCGAGTGGTTGAGAACGCACCCTTCCGTGAAGGTGTCATGGGATCGAATCCCAGCGCTGCGCGATGATTTTCCCCGTTGGGTAAAAGAAAAACTCTAACACAATACCCTACTCTACCCAGATATCTGAAATGGGTTCCGGCTCGACAGGAGAGTAACCGTCCTGGTGATATTTATACGGCATTTGAAAAACCAATGTACAAGAGGATATTTATCATGCTTAATTGATTGGAATAAAGATTTTTTTTAGATTTCTAGCATTAGAAGATCTTGCCATGATTAAGGATGTCAACTTTATTTTGCATGGCTATTCTGTTGAGGATCGAAGACCAACCAACCAAATTTGTTTACCAACGAAGTAGTTGGTCAGCTCTTTCCATCTGACATGGAGAATTTTAAATTTGCTCCCCTGGTGTCGTACGATGTAGATTATGTGTTTTCGTAGTACAAAAGTATTCTTGCCGATAAGCGAAAAAATGTCCTATTTGAAAACATTGAAAAGTACATTATTATTAAACGTAACCACACACGTTAAACCTTGTTTTAAAAACCAATGTATCGGCATTTCATGTTTGTACTTTATTGGAAATAAACTGTTTTTATTTCTTTCTTTTCTTGTTTTACTTTGAACTCCCGTGAAATCCTATTTTCATGTTTTCTTCATTAGCTGCAAATGCTCGATATTCTAAATATTGAACACTATTGTTGTGAATCATTACCTTACAGTTCAATGTTTACAATATCGAACAAGTTCCAACTAACTGAAGTCGGCCATTCAGCCGTGCATGTGCAAGACTTAATCGCATATTGTTTGCATATAAATGCGAGTACTGTGCATACGACACTCCGCAATCGCATATATGTCTAACCTGAAGTCGCATATTTTATACGCTCATGATTTCATATGCGCGTGCATATATGCATGTGCATATTGGCACAGCTCTACTAATGTAAATTGCAAATATGGCAGCGTTCGTCAAGTGTAAGGTACGTTAAGGCCTGTTGATACGAGGGGTGAGCGAGCGCTCCACCGGGAAAGAGAGGCTTAAACCACGCCCATTTTCTCTCGTTTCAGACTCAATGGAGCAGTAGACAACAGTCTGTCTGAGTTTGGTCTTCGTCGAGCGACTCAATGCTTCCCAGCAGGGTTGCCAGATGCAGGGAAATTTCCCTGCTTTAGGGAAATTTTGGGTCCCAAAGGGAAAAAGGGAAAAAACTTCGAAAACCTTATGAAAACAGGGAAATTTTGCTATGCGGCTTCATTTTCATGTAAAATTATATGTGAGTGATTAGCTACTTAGCATTTTGTGCTAAGCTACTTTGTATTTATAATTTTTAACACTTGTCGGACATGTTCGAACTTTGATACACGTATTGTACGCGTACATACTGACTAGGAGCAATCAGAGGCGCCAATGCATCGCAATCGCGCAGCGCCAGTTCAACTTCACGCGGTTCACGCTTCATAGAGTCGCAGATCCTTATCATCACAGCTGCATTAGTCATTGTAATTATTGTAGTGAGAGGAAATTGAAGAGACGCGCTTCAGCATTACTGAAATTTTTGAAGTAAATTATTGTAATATGTAAAGCAGTGGAAATGAAACCCCACAGTCAAAAGTAAGACGTTAACGTTTAATTCATACTCAAAAGTACCTAGAGTTGTGGGAAGCTGAAATGAAATTCAAAGGGTGGCTCAGTAAAAATTAAAAAGGAGCAGAATATTTTCAATGTAAATTATGTGATGTAAATAGATGGAAAAGCTGGCAGATCAGAGTTTGAAAACCATGCGGAAATGACAAATACAAAAATGTAGAAATTAGAAAAAACAAACAAACAAAACAAACATCGGCATCTTATTTCCAATCAAGCCTGATACATATATGATCTTGAGCATTGGTTTTTCAAATGACTTATAACTAACACTATATATAGGACACCATGACGGTTCCCCCGTAGAGCCGGTACCCATTTCCGCCAACTGGGTTGAGTGGGGTATTGTGCTTGAGCTTTCCCTTATACCCAACGGGGAAAATCGCCGCGCCAGCGCCAGGATACGAACCTTCGTCTCCAACATACAAGGCCGATCCCTTAACCACTGTGCCACGGCGGGCACAACAAGAAGTTCTTTGGATACGTAGAACTGCAGTAAACGAAGAAAAACTACACAAGTAGAAGAAGGTGAAATTAGACTTGTTGCATTTTTATATGAGCATAATCTTCCGCATTCTATTGTTGAACATTTAGTCCCAGTTGTGAAAGCAGCTTGTACTGATTCGGAGATAGCGAAAAGCTTCAAATGTGGTGGGACTAAGTGTATTGCAATTGTGAAAAATATTTTAGGAGGCGATGTGAGTGATAATATTTGTGAACTCTTGAAGAATCATTATTTTTCTCTGATAACGGATGAATAAACATATAAACGAAGTACAAAGTATTTGGCATTGGTGGCAAGGGTTGTTAAAAAAGATCTTGTGAAAGATCCATTTTTGACTATCATTACACTCATTAGTGCTACAACATGTTTGCATGGAAAAATGAAGGAGCTGTTCACTGAAATAGGTATATTTTATTAAAGGAATAAGATTCTATGTATGTACGTATGTATGTTTAAAGAATCTACAAAACAGGGAAATTTTTGGTCAAAAAAGGGAAATTTTGAGACTAAAACAGGGAAATTTAGGTTAGACCATCTGGCAACCCTGCTTCCCAGTGCAATTTCAGACGCTGAACGTGTAGGGTGTGCGTCTCTGCTCCCTGCCTACACGTTCTCTTGGAAAAGTGGCGTTTAGCTGCCAAAAAAGGAATTTTTTAAGCCAACGCTTCGCCCACATTTTCCTCATTCGTTTTTGTTTCTTCTTTATAGCCGCGACAACTGATAGAGATTGAAAACGCCATTGCCTGTCGCAGAGCCACCTTCGTACGTTCTCTCTCTACCGCTGCTAGGAGCAGACTGACGATTTTGCTTGGAGGCGGTTGGAGCAGTCTGCACCTCTGCCATGGTCCGTGTGGACACGCTGACTCGAACAAGCATTTTAATGAGCTCGTGGTGGAGCGCTCGCCCAGTCCTCGTGTCAACAGGCCTTAAGGATTCGTGATGCAGATCGGGCTGGATGGGAGTCCCTACCATTCTTCCCCTCATCGCATTCCACTGCGCGCTCTCACGCAGAACGGTGCAACCTTCCTCTTCGTTTAGATACCTGAGAAATAACTGCAATCACCTATAGTCAACTGATATCTAAATTTTAGAATTCATTGTTAAACCTATCAAAGAAAAAACAATCCTCACGAATGCGTATTCCCATGAAGATGTGTTTGGCTGTGTTACTGAAGAGATTCAGAGTGTGGGACCATCATGCGAAAGGAAAAAAGCATCACTCTGCCATCGGCACCGTAGAGGGAGTGTTGGGTAGTCTGAAGAGTGGAGTTTCCCAAGAAAATGTGGTGACGGTCAAAATTTCAATTGCTGGCGGGATGATGGATATAGTGTGTTTGATAACGAACACGCTAATGAGAGTCTCTTTGCAGCCAATGATGTAAGTATGACATGCTCTAAACCGATCAAAATTTGCGTTTTCGAGCCTGCTAATAACTCTTTTGTTATAAAATTTTCAACACGCCAGTGAAAGTTAATGATTATTTTGCCGGCAAACCTCGGTGCCCCACAAACATGGCCCCAGTTGAAAGAACACAGGTCAAACGTAACCAAGAAATTCCTCCATAAGATAAACAAAACCTTAACATGAGAGTGTGTCCGTTGGAGTTTCGAAAACCAAGAAACTCGACGATAAAGCGATGAAATGCTTCAAATGGACAACATGTCACGAATGCGTACTGGGTTCTGACATAAAAGGAGCTGGTGAGATGAACGTAAATGATTCAATAAAATACTTGTACAGTTCACATATTTGTGCCCTAGATTAGGTGTGCCACAAAGTACTTAAACATTTGTGCTCGAACTACTTCCTACTAAATAACCTTTTTCTACCTGACTATTTCGAAAATGTAAAGGTATTTCTTATTTGCATCGATTCTTTCTCGTTTTCAGCATCAACTCCGTTTCTTAGAGATGCAGAAAAATGTAGCATTGTGATTTTATTGAATTAGAAGCCTTGCGTTAACAAGACGAACTCATAAGCTGTGGGCGTGTGTGAGTGCTTATGTGTGTGTATGTACAAAAACTTTAATGTCATATTAAGATTTCTTAATTTTGCTATTGATTTTCTTTATATTTTTCAATTCTAAAAACTACGTCGTTTATGAATTAAGTCAATTATTCGGATACATTCAAGCTTCCGGAAAATCGCTAAATGTTTTCTTTCATTTTTATGTCGGTCACTCAGCCGGTCGCTCCACAAGCTCTAATTAATTAGTTATTCGTGTAATTATCGTCCGCTGTTTTCATTTTGATGTATATATGCCAGTGATAATTAATGGAAAATAATGCGAACTTGGTAAATGAATCTAAAAGGATTTCTATCAATATTGGTGAATGCTCGAATACTGATAAGTATTTGCGGTAACATTTCAAACGCACCAGCTTTTCGCTCTCAATCCAAAACCTCTAGATGCCGATTCTGACATCAGTAGAGTCCACGAAATTGTATTCCTAGCCTGCATGCGTCATCAATAACATAATATCCATCTCACCATAATAAACAACCCTCCTATCTTCTCAGCGATAGAAATTAACGTACGCTGACTATTACTCTAAGCTTCAAATATATTATTGGAGGTTTTTAATCTTGAAACATTGACAGGGGCAATAATGATGCCCATGCTCGTTTCCTGACTAATTATCTTTGTACACAAAATTTTTTGACACAATGTCGATTTTTGCATCAACATCGTTGGAAACAAGCCGTTTTCTTCCTGTTTCTGTTTTTTGGTTCTAGCCTACATGGTTATAATGAGATACAACTCGGAGCTAAGACTGCACTGCACAACACTTGACACACATGTGTTAACTTGTGACCTCTGACTACTGCCCACTAGTGACTACTTCACCATATCTTACACACATGTATAGGCTTGAGACCACTGACTCCTGACCACTAGTGGCCACTACACGATATCTCACACACATGTGTAGGCTTGAGACCACTAGTGGCCACTACACGATATCTTACACACATGTGTAGGCTTGAGACCTCTATACACCCACAGATTTCAAGTTTATTTTTAGGGCTTCACTTTTGTGTGAGCTTCCTTCGCTCTCTTCTTACAAAGTTCACCTCAGCTGTGTATATAACATAAAGGCTATGAATTCGTCGACTGTATAACATCGAGAGCTCCAACATAAAATTTATCAGCAAACAAAGCTTTTTTTAACTTTTAAGCGGCTTAAAAACATGTCGTCACAATTTTGTAGTAGGGTAACATCGGATATTTTAATATTGAATAATTTTTCAGTTCACGCACACACAGCAGAAAACGTCATTATTCTAGTGGCCAGATGCAGTTTGTGTCAAATTGTAACTAATATACAAAACCTTTGAGGCGTGCTCCATCAGCAGCGCTTTTTGCCTTATAATGATATTTTCATTTAATTAATATTGAGGTATTAACGAATAATGCGATGGTTAGAGAGCGTTTGCACTCGTATGTGCTATGAGTTACCTGAATACTTACGAAGGAAAAACAAAACTATGAGACCTGTAACATCATCTCTTATGTTTTAATGCCTTAGAATGCTTCATGACTTCACTAATACAGATTTAATCGAATTGTGTTCATTGCAGAACACGGACCGCAGCAGAACTTTGAACTTGTGTCTTCTAATTCCGAGTTTGTTGAAGACGAACGTCTCGATATCCTGGAAAAGATATTTTACGTCCAAATATTTGACGTTCAACTGAAATATTAAAGGTAATCTCAATATTTTTCGAAATCTGACGGAGAATCTAATTAGGAAATTCAGGAAATATTTTTTCAAGGCAAACATTGAAAGGAAATATTTATCGTAATCTGAATGAAAATATTAATGATAACGGAGTCATTTCAGGGTAGAATCAATTTTAAAATTCAAAGTAAGTGTTAGCGTAATTGTTAAGTTAGTTTGAATAAGGTAAACTCGCTGCAGTTCAATTCCTGTAATACTTCAGCAAAGTAATTCAAAACATCTTCGTGGTTGAGTGCAACAGTCCGCCGTTGAAGTATACCGCACTTCGTATAATTTGAATCAACGTAACTTTTAAACTAGATACTTTCGGACATGCCTCTATAGAGTAAAAAATTCTTATTTAATTGTAAGGAACCTTAAAAGAAATTTTGATCAAGGAATTCTGTATATACATACTGATACGTATATATTAGTATGTATATACATACTGATGAGATTTGCTTTACTGAGATTTTTAATATTTTTCATTTCTCTGGTGTTTCAGCACCTTGTGATGGAATTTTAATAAATCCGAAACGTGTGCAATAAATGTGATGTAAGGTTTTACACGAGTTCTTCTTTTTATACACCCAGAAATTATGCGAGTAAAGTGCTCATTTGCTCCTTGTCGATGCATCGTCCAGGCGACACTAAAAGGGAATTGCGAGTGTCACGTGCTCTCAGAAACGATAATTGAACTTTGAATTCATAAGGGCCAAGATGAGTACCCCACTTATGCGGTTCGTTCTACTCAGGAAATGACGTGCAATTTTAAGATGACAGAAACTTTTGCGCTCTCATTCGTACCTTGACATGCAAGTCACTCCTTCGTGCCTTTTCTTCCATTATACCTTCTGAGGTAATGTTTGAGCTCTTAAATGCCTACGTTTTTGAAAATATTGGTTGCATCATAATGAGCCTAAAGCGAGCCACACTGGTACATCTTTCTGAGTCATCCATCTGAGGATAGTTTGGTTCACCCAGAGACCCAGTTTAGAGCGACGCGGTCACAGTTCTCCATAAGCATAAAGCTGGGGATACATTGACACTCGCATTGGAAGCTCACAACCATCGGGCGCGGGCAAGCGCGCGCAGCGAAAGGGCAGCGATCGTTCACATTGGCACAGCGCTAGCAGGCAGCAGAAGCGTCAAAGTCGGCGGGCAGAGTGTGTTGCTCACACTGCTCAGTTGCAATCCAGACGCTACGTTGGGAGGTACTGCGCTCCGCGCTCTAGTACTTCTCGCCAGGAGCTGCTGATGCTTAGTAGAATAGCGCTAATAATTAAATTATAATTTATTTCGTATGTCATTGATTGCACGTTCTTCAATGTTCTTGTTTTTGCTGATTTTTGTTGCGCATATGCAGCATAAAATATGAAGGCTTCGGCAAGAATTATGCTAGAAAAACCATATGTAGAAACACTCGATGCATATATGCTACACTCTATGCATAATTGTGGAAGCGCATATTACATGCTAAGCAGAAATATGCATCCATATAAATGCTTCACTTGAATAGCTCCAAATTTATATTTTTTGTGAGGAAAATTGTACAGAAACAATGATACAGGATACAGTGTACTTCTTCATACACGGAAAAAATAATTTCTTTCATAATTTTCTATTAATAATTGAGTGTATACAATTCTCAACTAATTTTTATAACTTATCTAAACATAAATATTTTGAAACAAAAATAATTCTAATCTGAACGAGTCAAGGACGATGATAACGAACGAAAAAAAAAGTAATCTAATCCAAGGCTGGTTCTGAACTATATATTTTTTCATGAATGCAAGGAACATTTCTTAATCCTTCTTTTATACGAGGAATATATTTTAGCATCAAATTCGAGGGTTGCTCTTGATAATTGCGTGGTAGTTGAGATTTTTAAAAACAAATCTTCTACGATTATGTGCCAGCCAAGTTTTACACTGCGAAAACTTCCACTCGAGATCGCAAGAAACAAGTGGAGCAAAAGTGAAGCAAGTTAGTTCGAATATTCCTTTATGGATTCATCCATTGCGTCAGAGATCTCACGAGTCAAAATTGAGTTGATTGTTTTTATCTTTTCAAAACCTTTGTTTATCACCAAAATGCAATTTAACTCTTCATAATACCTTGTATCATATCTGTTCTTCAATGTTTCCTCTACGATATCCATTAATTTTATTGCTCTCGAAGTAAGAAGTCCCTGTATTGTTATGCAAGAGCAATAATAATTATTCATATCCTTCGATAACAATAATTTGATAAAGTGTGCACTAAGCCCAACAAAGTTCTGCGTGATAATATTTAGAAACTAAAACCTTGTACCACGCAAAACTTCTCTAACGTATTCTGAGTAAAAAAAAGTTTTATATATCACCTGTTTCTCGCAATAAATGCGATAGAGAAATTCTTCCTGGGCTTGAAAATCTTCAAATTCCTTGAAGTATTCTAAATATGATGCTCCTTGTTCACCTTCGGCATGATTGTAGATCACTTTTAGCCGCACTAATCTCAAATACACTTCATAAGGAACTATATCTAAAAAAAACTTGAGCTAATTCCCGACAAATTAAAGTAAACTTTTGAAGTAGCTGTAGCAACTTACAATTATTATTGATTTACGAAAAATTTCAATTTACAAAATTGATCCAGTTATTCAAAAAGAATTAAATAAAACTGGATGAAAAAAAGAATATAATTTAAAAGTAATGGGAAGGTTTTACTAGGTTTCAGTTTACTGCCACTTACAGTTAATCATGCATGTTCGCCATATTTTATGCTGTTCCGAGGAAAATATGCGATATGCTCACACTGCATATATACTTGCGGGCATATTTTATGCTACCTAAAATATACTCAAAAGCATATATATGCAATATGTTCAATGTCACATCCCTACTGATGACATGCAGCAGGCTACGGCTCATCTGTAGATGGAGTGATTGACGGGCAGGCGGCGGCAAAGAATGGCTAGGGAGAATGTCCAAGTGAACCTCACTTTGCCCGCCTGCTAGCCCGGCAACAGTGTATGTGCCCGTCGAAGTGACACTCAGAGTGTTGAAAAGAGTGTCAATGTATCCCCAGCTTAAGTCTTCTGCGAACAATAAGCTCGACTAAAAGGCAGCTTTAAGGCCCTCTCACACGCGCAAATATATCTGCAGACATATCTGAACTGGTGCTGAATTCGTGCGTTTGTACGCTCATTTCAGGTTGGCACAGACTGTATGAGGCAGATCAGCTATGCTTGATAATTTTGGAGCGACACGCTTCAGTATGCCAGTAGCAGCTGGGTGTAGAGTACGCACAAGAAAAGCGAATCCAGACGGCAAGTTCGTACAGTTGATGGGATTCGCTATAGTTGCAATGAATAAGAAATAAAAGAGATGTAAAAGCGCTCAAAATGGGCTAATGAATGGTTCTTAAAAAGTAGTGAACATACAAATGTGAAATTGCTTATTGAAGTGCATAAGGAGGGAGAGAGGCAGATTACAGTCGTGCACCAAACACGAAGGCTGGCGTGAGCCGCGTGACACTGACGTGGTGACAGGGTTTGCAGCACAGTATACATAAGGGTTTGCAGCCGGTCGCTCCAAAATTATCAAGCATAGCTGATCTGCCTCATACAGTCTGTGCCAACCTGAAATGAGCGTACAAACGAACGAATTCAGCACCAGTTCTGATATGTCTGCAGATATATTTGCGCGTGTGAGGGGGCCTTTATGATGCTCATCGTTTTATGATACCAGACAGTAAAATTCGATTTTTAGGCCTTAACTAAAATTGAAACTGGTTTCACTAGCTAAAATGTAAGTTCAATGTTTTGAAAATGTTTTCAATGTTCTACGTCATGACAAATGAATAAAATCTAATTTTTGTACGCATTCTCATCCCGCATTCAGAACTGGATGTTGAATGACCCATTTTCTCCGAAAGATCACATTGAATTAATGCCAATTTTTTAAACATCGTGTTTTTGACTGCGAGCAAAAATTCTTCTACGAGACTCGCCAAAGCAACACGAGTAAAGCTATCTTGTTGAATACATCTTTTGACCTCATTTTGTTCTGACTCTTATTTATTATCGCAATGAGCTCATCTATAATGTACTGAGAGCATCTTCTACGCTGAAGCTGAATCTAAATCCAGATTTTGAAAAACTTTCAACCTGAAAGTATTTGAATGCCTACTTTTATGCGTTTTTCGAATTATGAACTAAAATTTTCAAAAAAGTTGCATTTTACTTCTTGGCAATTCATGGAAATAATCTTCAAATTTCGACAACGTTTCTAGATACTTAGGTCACGCTACTCGCCGCTGGTAACTTTGGGGAACTCCGGCGGACATATCGGTGTGCGGAACACTTACGAAATTCATAAAATGAAAGCTTTGTCTCTTAATATCGCATCCAATAATTAGAGCTGAAGCGATGATTTTTAATGATACAGTAGATTTTTGACGAGGCTTTAAAATCTGTTTTCAGCTTTTAAAAATTATTCTTATTAGACAATAGGTACAACCGAATGGCGAGTTCGAAAAAATAAATATTTATAGTATTTCAATGTCCTATTTCGCCCCGTAAAATTTCATTTTTCAAAACTTATTTTTAGTTAATAATTCAAAGTACGATAAAGACTCACAGTTCACTCTATAACGAGTTGTGGAATATAATAAGGTGCATAAACTGTTGATATTTGAGTGTAATCAGACCGAGAGTTTCCCAGTTATTAGGAAATGGTTTCGCGGCACGTGCTAAACTAGATGCTCGACCCCCTCCCTCCTCTCTGCCTCCCATGTCCTCACCTCTCAGGGCATGGGAAATCGTGAACTTGAAGCACCCTAAGATATTATTTTGATTACCCACTTGCCAAGAAATTGTTGGTAACGTCCAACCTCTCAGTGTTTTTCTTGGTCACCTCCTACTCGCCGGGAAAACCTTTTTCTCAACCGAACAATCACTTGCTATTATCTCGAAAGTTAGTGAATTTTCGAAAATGAGTTTCATCAGAATTAACTGGATTTTTAGTAGATACACTTGTTACACTTGCCTACTGATTAAGAAGATATTTATCGCTACACAAGTAAGCGTCACCAGTGTGTTTCCCAAAATTTGAATAGGAAAATGAAAGAAGCGCAAGCTGAGTTTACGATTTGTGAACATTTTTCGTTATCCGTACGACGAACAAGGACTGAAATTCATTTAACGAGTATGTTTATATATTTCTAGATGTCCGTGTTTTGCTGGTTCTCATAAATTACTTATGGCCAATCTTTTCACACAACTCTATCATTTACGGCGGTGTTTCAGTAGATCGTTTCGTGTTTTTATTCTTTCGTTTTAAATTATAGCGAAGGGCTTGTGAGGCACTCTCTCGTAGTATGTTGATTTATATGTAAGCTTTGAGTCATCTTGTCGCAGATGAAATACCTATGAGAAAATATTTTGGTGGTTCTCTAAGTGACGTAGTAAACCCCTCATACGGCTATTGTTCACCTCTCTAGGTTTTACAATCTATTAAAAATTTTAGCTTTAGAAACTTTTAAAATTCAACGTGTTGGAACACATTTGATGTTATCAACTTTTTCCAAATGAACGACTTTTCTCTTACTATACAAAAACGTATCATTTTCTCAGGAAAGATGCTACAATGGGGCTAGTAAGTTCACCCTGTGGGTTATTTCATTTCATTACCGGATCAAAGATCGGTCAGTGTTATCTGTTTCGTACTATACGCGTATGTGCAATTTTAAATTCTCAATTCGAATCTGAAATAAGATTTTGGACAAATTTTGCACTGCGGTTCTTCAATCTTGCTAATTTGAGCCTAAAGCCGCTCAATTTCTACATAAGTTTATGTGATTACCTAACGAACTTATTTCGCATTAAATCCCTACTCTGCGCTCGGGTAGGAAATGACTAAACTTACGCATTCTTTATTCCATTTAATGAAAGTTGTTAAGGGTTTAAGTTCAATTCATAAAAATCAATTTCAAATCTTGAGGTTCGAGAGAACCGCAAGAACCTTTCGACTCTGCACAACCATTTTAAAAGTGGAAACTTTATTGCTAGCTGGTTTGTTCCCATCGAGTTGTAGGCCTACTACCTAAAAATTCAGTTACATAACATACATTCTTATTCCAATTACAATCAGCATACATTTTTATTCCAATTACAATCAATCCATTTTAAAGAGGCTGGCCAAAAGTCTAGAGGTTAGAAAACAAGGAAAGAACCTTTCAGTCAAACCGTTTGACTAGACACAGCCTTTAAACAAAAACCTTAAAAGCTAGTTTGACCTATTCGAGAAGTACACGCACAGAATTCCGCTAGACGTCAATCACAATTACTTATATAGAAAACGGCTATGTCGGGTCTAGAGGTTAGAAAAGCAAGAACCTTTCAGTCTAACCGTTTGACTCGACATAGCCTTTTAACAAAAAAAATCTTAATAGCTAGTTTGAACTGCTCGAGAAGTACAAGGATTAGATTAGATTATAAGTTAGTTTAAGCCTCCTTATCCGCAACAAAGGCTATCCAAAGAGAGGGAGGAAGAAGGCACCATTTAGTATGGAGTTAAGGAAACGCGGAATCTATGCAGAAAGGGCACAGAAACAGAAAGCCAAGAAAGAAGATCATGAAACAAGAAAAAATTGAAGAAGAAGGTAGTAGGTGCTGAAAAAACAGGACAGCAGTGAACCGAAAAAAGATGGCCCATAACATAACAAAAACTTATTCTATTTTAACAAAAAAAAAGCCTACCTAACCTTTAGCTCAGGCCCTTGCATAGTCCCCCTGGGAGCGCTAATTCCCATAGATACAATAGTTGTATCCCCCTGAGGGGAGAAGTACAAGGAAAGAACTCAGCTAGATTCTTATTACAATTACTTATTTCTAAAAAGGTTATGTTGAGTGTAGAGCTTAGAAAGAAAGGCACGAACCTTTCAGTTTAACCGTTTGACTCGGCATAGCCTTTTTAGCAGTGAGATTTTACAAAAAAAAAATTATTACATTTCGAAACGTAGAACTTGAAGGTTTTACAAAATATAATCTAAGCGTCGTCGATCATATCGGTTGCCCTGTACACAGAGTCATCGGCTATTGCCGTATTTGGGTTGCGCACTTGAAGTTCAAGGCCATACATCGAGGCCGATGACTTCATCCACTCTATGACATTTTCTAAACTACCTTGAGATGTCGTGATCACCGTTTTCCACTGCTGGTTCTCGCTTAATGTAGCTGCCATCTTCTTTTCGACGATCTCTTGTACTCTTCTTTCAGCCGCCAGGTGATCGTGGATTACATAGTATTTTTGAACTTCAATAGAGTGGTTCATGACTTTGGCAAAGTGCTCACGTTCCGTCAAGTTCAGGTCTTTATCTACGTTGACCATCGTAGAGAACACTTGTCGAATCCTACGCGGGCAGAGGCCAGGCACACCTAGTTTTCTGCCAAGATTCGAAATCTGCTTGAATACAGATTGAACTTTCATCCGCCTATCGGTTGTAGAAGTTGGCCGACCCTTACTCTGATACCTGTCGCAGACGGGGAACACAGGTGCATCCGGGGTAGCGGCAGTACTCAAAAAAGGGCGGAAATGTTTCACATAGCTGCACAGCGCCAGGCACTCACGATGAGAATAACGAATAATGCAGGTGTGCTTTGCTTTCCAAGTTTTAAACATTTTTACCCGGAAGCAAACGCTCCCCTGCATGTCGATACTAACAGGACTTGCGAATTGGCCAAGTTCGAACGTGGTAAGTTCCATTCCTCTTCGTGCGTTATTGAGGCATGCCAGCAGCATCAGGACATCTCTCAAGGCTATTGCGTTTTGAGTGCTCATTTGAAACCCGAGTTCTTTTTCTGCTCGTGAGTCGTCATCATTTTTGGAACTGCGTTGCTGCATTTCTTCATACCTAATGGCTTCATTGATGATTTCCACTATGTAGTTGCATGATCTTATGCGCGCAAGATCAGTTATCGAAAGTGCCGTCTCTTCCTTCCTCTCAATGATAGATGTGAATGCCGAGTTTGCTTCCACATCACTCTTACATCGTTGTCGCGCGTCTTCGATCAACTGCAACATGTTGGTCAAAACGAAATTGGGAAGGAGGTTGCCGCCGTGTTTCTGATTTAAAGAATTGGCATAAAAGAGAAATTCTTTTATGCTGCAATATTGACGCAAAAAATTGGATGTGCGGTATATCAGCCTATATTTCTGATGATGCACATAGAAAATATCGGCCAGGTTTTTGAGAACATCTGCCATCTCCATGTCGTTCTTGACAACGAGGTTGTAGGTGGCGCCGTAAAGCATGTATGTTAGCACAATGGAAACAAATTGCCTCACGCATCTATTCACTTTGAGTGCTGAGTTCATGAACTTTCGTTCCAAGTGAATTTTGAATTCCTTGACCATCGATGTAAACTTGGGTCTGATCTTCTTAAGGGCGCTCGAGCACACTACTTTGTCGGTAGCACCGACAATCGATTTCGAAGGAGGGGGCGAAATTCGTTTCCCACTTTTCTCAATTTTACGTCCGGTGGCAATGGGCTGTTGCATATCTATTTCATCCAAGTCATTCATTTTTAGAAGTTTTTCTATTTTTTCCCCCTTCCTCAAACGACGCTTGAGGTTGACGGCGGTAACGGGAGAGTTGTCAGCAGTTTGGAATATCTTGCGCGATCCTCTTTTCATCTTGTGCACCCTAGACAAATGGTCCAATATTTTATAAGGTACTATTTTCGTGGCACAAATGATACAGGTCTTCACCTTTTGAAGCACTGACTTGGACGCAGTCATTTCCCCATCGTTCCTGGCTCTGGAATCTGCCACTCCTGGCTCGAGAGGATCAGTGTTGACGATGTTTTCAGAGTAGCCATGAGCAGAAGCATGTTGAGTTAGCGTGCGATGAACCGTCGTCGGTGCGAGCGCAGTTGTGTTATCTGCTGCCACGCAAGCGAGTCTGACTTCCCTCTGAAGGGCATCGCGTTTGACTTTTTTTCCCACGGAGGAATGCATGAGTTTAATGAGTTTTCTGAGATCCTCCTCAGATTCATTTTTCTCCATCTCGGAAGGACTCAGCGATTCTTCAGCTACAATTCGTAACACTTCCTCGCGTGGCAGAGGTGCGAGGTCACTTTTTACAGCAGCAATATATTGACGCGTCCAAAAAATGCAGCTTTGAGCCACATCATTCGGCATTGAGTGAGCAGCGCTGGTGTAGTGCCTCAGTGGATGCGTCGTGGACGATGAGCATTTGGGTGCGAGGCAAGGGAGCTGCGCAGGCTCTGAGGCTGAGGAAGATGGTCTGTAGGGTCTCTTTCTCTTCCGCTGCTCCATCGTCTGGCCTTCTTTTGTTATACACATGGCGGTATCTGAAAACTCTTCAAATTCAGAATATTCGGAATCCGACACGTTATCATACGCCTTCGCTAGCGGAAATTTTTCGAAAATATCTCGTAGTTTTTCGTACGCTTGAATTAGCTTTGTAGCTGCTGCCAATTGACCGCCCAGGGAGTCTAAGATTTTTCCGTATGGAGCATTTTCTTCTGTTATTTTGTATTTGTGATATTCGGCGTTGTGAGCCGTAGTGCTTCGGCGAATTTCACAGATTGCTTCCTGTCGTTTGTAGTAGCGAGCTCTTTTTCTATAGTTTTTCGATGATGCTTCTTTTCGAAAGAATTTTGCACATTTTACGGCCAGTTTAGGAGCAGCAGAAGAAGGAAAATAGTTAGAATCGTCATCTGAATTTGTACCCAATAAATCTGAGTGATCCTTTTCGGCGAAAAGTTTGTCGGAACAAGAAATGTCCAGTTCCTTTCTATCTTTCGTCATCGTTAGAACTCTTCTTGTCGGTATCTTTTTAGTGCTGGTTGAGCGCTGCTGTCCACTGGGGCCAGCTAGAGGATTATTGTTTCCTTCTTCATTGGCTCCTGCATGCGAAGCTTTCCTCGTGAGGCAGCCGTTGTGCCGTCTGAACTGTTTCTGCACATCAGATAGAACGAAAAATTGAAAATAACTAGCAACACCCGGGGAAACTCCTCGGACAATGTCATCAATAAGCTAGATGGACCCGTAAAAAATTAGTCAACATTACCGACATATTCTAACCTATCCTAACCTAATATATTCTAACCTATCTTGTCCTAACCTACCTTAACCGAAGCTATCTTAATAATACTTAAAACATAAAAAAGCCGTAGACCTGTGAAAAATTCTGCAAACATTCCCTAACCTATGCTAACCTAACATATCTTATCCTATCTCATATCCTATCTCAACTTAATTCACGGGGACCGTCTAGTCTGAATTACATTTTCGTCAAAAAAGAAACTTCACATTTTTTTATGGGACCTAGATACATGAAATTTAGCATACGTATGTATTTTAAATAATAAATAGGGGTTGTATTGGACACCATTTTCTATTTTCGCCGTAACTACGTAGATATTGGGAAGAAGGAAAGTGACAAAATAGGAAATTTTTGAGCCACTTCTTCTCAAAAGCTAGCATCGTAGAGGATTATTTTGAAGTTCATAGTAGTTTAGTTTTTCAAAAAAAAATCAAAATTCAAAGAGTTATTCATTCTTCCGTAGATTTTTTAATGTAACCAAGAAACTGCTATGACTTCCAACAACATCCTCTGACTCTTTATGCAGCAACTCTTTGCGCATCCAATGATATCAAAATCATTGCTCTACGATTGAAAGTTTCTGAGAAGAAGAGGCTTGAATATTGACATTTGCATTGTTCAAAAAATGCATTTTAGTACCGAAAAACTGATCTTTTCATTTGCAAGCTATATTGCTTCAAGAAATAGCAGTTGACGTTGTACAAGCTTTTCTGAACTGTTGACTTGATTTTGGCTATCTTTTATCGAAGAATATTGCAGTTCCCCCAAGAAACCGATACCACTATTGGTACCAGGGGCCAGGTCCCGAGCGAAGCTCGCGTGATGCTCAGGTGCACCTGAGGATCGCTTTAATCCTAACTAAAGTTAGCAGATGCAGTACAAGCTACTCTGAGCTTGACAAGGGGATCGAACGGTTTTTCTCCCGAAACTTCAAAAATGAATAAAAAATACTTCAAGAGCGAAATAGGCTTGAAGGTATTCACAACATGTTTAGAACATTCGAATGGATGTTCAGAGCCTTACATTTTTTGAAATTTACCCATACCCCTCTCCCTCTCCTTCAAAGGGAAATATCTAAAAACCTTATTTCTCAGCCAATATTGTACATAGAGACGATTAGCTTTTTGTTCGATTCACAATGAACTGGTGTACAAAAGTTAGATCCAGTTTTTGATATCGCTTCAAAAAAAATTAAAAAATGTTACATTACAAACAAAAAAATTCAATTTTTTTCTGTACATGGTAACAAAAACACTTCTATTCAACTTATCAAAAGACTACCACGCAGATTTATAGTTCTCACTTTGATATTTATGATACTGAAAAGATCTTCTTAAGTGAAAAATTGTAGAAGAAATCGAGCCGCACAGCCGAAACTTTTTTTATTATAATGAGAAAAAAGCGTTCCAGTTTTTCAATTATTTCTCCAACAGTTTTCTACTAATGGAGGAGATCTTTTTTGCATCGTGAAGATCAAGGTGAGTACTATAAACGTGCGCAGTTGTTTTTTGATAAGGTAATTAGAAATGTTTTTATTGTCATGTAAAGTAATAACTAGAAGTAAACATATTTTGTTTTACAAAATTCAAAACTTTTTAATTGTTTTTGAAGCGATATCAAAAAACTGGATCTCAACTTTATAGATCAATTCATTGTGAACCAAACAAAAAAACTAATCGTCTCAATGTACAAAATTGACTGAGAAATTACTTTTTTTAGAAATTTCCCCATGGATTTAAATTAAAATTTTTAGGGCTCTGAACGTCCTTTCGAATGTTCTTAACATGTTTTGAATCCCTCTAAGCTTATTTCACTCCTGAAATATTTATTCATAAATTTTTAAAGTTTCATGATCATGAGGAAAAAAAGTTGGATCCCCTTACATTGTCTAACAAATTCTAAGCTAACCCATCGTAACGTACCATATACTTATATATCCTATCCTAACCGAAGCTATCCTGATAGTATATCAAACCTACATATATGTATATCTTTTTTTATCCATAGATTGCCTTTGTTCCGTTCTTAGTCTATCTCGAAATCTTCTTTGTCTCTCTCTGGCTAATTCCCTCCTCCATTCCATTGTGAAGGGCGAACGCAATCGAGTAGCTTAATAAATGAGATCCCTTATATATACCGAGTGCTCCCACAAAAATGTCCACGACTTTGTAACACATTTGTACTGTTTTTTTTTACAATGAAGTCAATTTTGTTTCCTTTCCGAAGAGTTCAAGTTTTTGAAAATGGTTTAGTAACCACTTCACAGTGATCGATTTACTGAAAGGGGTAGAAAAGCTAATTATTCAAAGGAAAAGTTTACAAAAAATTGATATGCTTCCTCATTTTGTACTTTTCAAGAAAGTGAACTAACAAAAATTTAAAAGAGAAACAAAACATTAATTTAAATAACATTTGAATAAATGAAGTAATTTAGTGTCCTTCGACATACCCTCCATTTCTCTAAAGGTAAGTATTACTTCTAGCCATCATTGAATGAAGAGTTTTCCGATTAGTTCACCGTTTTCTTTCAGTTCTTGAAACACTATTATTAAAAACACTTGAAACCTCTCAGAGGGCTTAAATACTTAGTGGTATGCAGGATACATCATTGCGAAATTATTTTTAACAGAGATGGGTGCGTGTCTTGTAAATCTAAGTTTCATCAAGAATACAACCACATAAAACGGATTAAAATTAATTTTCTAAAACGGGGCATTCAGACTAGCGCCAGTTTCGAAATTTCATTATCAATGAATGCTCTGAAAATAAGATCAACAATATATAAAATAATTGATATTTCAATCATTACTTAATTATACTACTTATATAATTGGCAAGCACTTTGATCACTATTAAGAACTGGTTTCTGCTTAAAAATGTACAATGATTGTAATATCCGGAGGTCACTACTACATGTCGAATCTAAAAAAGAGATATCATCAACAGATAGAATATAGTTAGTGTTATCTAGTGATGTACCGATACCATTTTTTTGACCGAAACCGATGCCCATTTTTTGGCCGATACCGATACTTGAAAATGCCGATACTTTGACCGATACTACTACCGATACCGATCCTTTTGCAATCATCTAACATAATAATACCCGTTGTGTGTATATTTATATATTTGTTTTGTGTGCGCTTTTTAAGAAACATAGGATGTCTGAGTTTGCAGTTTCATGTATACTGAATTCCTCAGTGTAACATTGAAAGATCGTCTCTACATGCATTGATATGTTTGAAATTTTATCAGGATAGGTTAGTATAGGATAGGTTCGGATAAAAAAGGTTAGGATAGCATATGATAGATAATGTTGACGGAATTTTTTCACGGGTCCATCTAGCTTAGAGGAGGTCATCCCAGACCCCTGCCAGGCCCCTGTCGGTACGGTGAGCTTTTTTTTGTTTTGTTATTGGAAAAGGACCCTTAGGTGGTGGACTATTCGGTCCTAAAATTTTATGGCGCTATGTGCACTAGATTCCCTCCCCCGGGGAGGGGGTAAGGGGACCAAAATTCCTGAATTTTCGACCTCATATGAAAAGAAAACAAAACAGGAAATGAAAAATTTGAAACCGTAACTTTGTCTACAATGCTTCAGGGATTCTAAAACTGTCTTTGGTTCCGTTTTAGCATACAATCTCAATGAGTTCTATTCATTTGAAATATCAATATAAATTAACTAAAAAACCAATAAGTATTTTTTTTTTTAAAACAAAGGCCTGAATCGAAGAAACGAATTGAATAAAATGTGTTTCTTTCCAAATGTTACACATAATAATCAAATTTGATAAGAATCAGACTACAAATATAAAATTTCATAATTTGTATATAAAAAACTTGTATTCATTTTTTTTGAGAAATTACAATTCACAGCATTCAATTACATAAATCATCCATTATATTACACTTCAACAAAAAATTTTGTTTTTGGCTTATACCCAAACCCTCTAACTTTCAACATTCAAAAGAGAACTCGTCAGTGAGTTTTGTGCTAGGAAAAAAAACACAAAGACAGTTTTAGAATCCTTGGAACATTTCTAACAAACGTAAAGTAGCAAAATTGCAAATAAGTGAAAAAAATTATATAGCTCAAAACCCATAAATAATGTATTTTTTATGTAGTGATAAAATATCACTTATCACAAATTTTTTTTCAAATGTTACAATTTTCTACTTGGCGTTTATTATCAATGCCTCAAGGTTTCTAAAACTGTATTTAGTTTTGTACTAGCATCGAAACTCATTGACGAGTTTTCTTTTGAAATATCCATAAAAATGTACCAAAAATCTTATTTTTCTTAAAAAATAGGCCTAAATCGAACATTTTACACGAGTAAACAAAGTTTACTTTCAACACATACATATACTGGTCAAATTTCAAACGAATCGGATGAAAATAGTCGAAATCTTGGGATGATCCCCTTAACGATGACATTGTCCATGGAATTTCCACGGGTCATGCTGTTACCTAACTATACTCTTGCCCTTGGTTTATTTGTTTGGTGTCTGTTTCTTCCATTTCTCTGTCACGCTCATAAGGATAGTTATAATGACCGTATCTGTGGTACGAGTTTCACCAGTGCACAAGTACAATAATTTCTTTTTATCACGGAGAATGTTAAGATGGATATACTGTATTTGTTTGTCATCTACATCTTGAAAATTCGTTCATGAAAGGTATTGAATCCCATTTTTGCCGGGCCTTACATACTAGTATTAAAATGAAACCATTTTAAGCTCTACACTGGGTTTATAATAAAATTGTTTGCTAATATATCTAATAATATAACAATATTGACAATAAAAATTTCGATAATAAATAATAAAACTGCTCTTGCTATGTTAACTGTATTGTTGAGATAAGTGTTTCTAATCGTATTGCAATGTAATGTAGACTAGCTATTATAGCAACTGGTTCCAAAAGTAGACCAAAACAATAATTTCTTCACAAAATGGTTGTCGTTTTCGTGTTTTTGCACCAAATTCATACTCTGGCGAAATGAAAACACTAAATTCGATAAGCTCCGAAACCGAAAATATCCCCAAAAACGCAACCAATTATAAGATGAGGAATTTAAAAACGAGGAAAATTCCGAGGAACTCGATCACATTTATTAGGAATACGTTTCGAATTCCAGATCCATCATCAGTTAGTAAAAGTACAATTCATTATGTCTTCAATAAAAGAAAAAAACTAAATGTTGGATACAGTCATCAGAGGAAATCACCAAAACAAAAATAAAATTAAAACATGTCCCAGAAAATATAAAATCGACATGATTATTATCTAGTTACAATGTTCGGCCATTCTGATATAAAAATTTCGTGACGTCATGCCGACGTACGATGATGTGCACTGCACATAACTGCACAACTGTAAGAATAAATCAGAGAGACTCGCATATTCATCGGAAAAAAGAAGCAACCTTAAAATTATACATTTCCGGTACAAGGATGCGCTTTCGAAGGAGAAGCGAGCCTCTCTGATTTATTCTTACAGTTGTGTGCAGTGCACATCATCGTACGTTGACATGACGTCACGAAATATTTATATCAGAATGGCCGAGCATCGTGGTCGAAGCTTCCTCACGGGGAACCAATTAGCACACCCATCACACCCCGCAGTACGTAATCACGCAGTAAAATGCAACGTACCGATATCCTCTGCGGACTTCAAAATCTTAGATTCGGCTTCAACTGCATGAGACCTCAGAATTTTATTAGAGTCGCTACATATTTTTAAACGAAAACCGGCCCTCAACAATTCTGACAGTTCCTACCCATTGCAAATTGTAACTAGACCTTGTCGATTTTATTTTTTCTGGGACATGTTTTATTCTTTTTTTTTTGTTTTCGTGATTTCCTTTAATGACTGTATCCAACATTTTGTTTTTTTTCTTTTACTGTAGACATAATGAATTGTACTTTTACGAACTGATGATGAGCTGGACTGCGAAACGTATTCCCAGTAAATATGATTAAGTTCCTTGGAATTTTCCTCGTTTTTAAATTCCTCATCAAGATGCGATTAAAGCAATCAACTGACCCGTTCAGATGTATTCATCTGAAAGATTGTTCGTGAATTTTTCAAACATCTTAACATAGAAGAAACATGCAAGATTCGTAATGAACGGCGATATACATGCTAAATTAAAATAAATTATTAGCGTCGTAATATTTGACGATTTACAAGCTATTTTAAAATAGAATTTTCAGCTACTTCAATATTAAATTCACAAAAACCTTTAAAATGCACCTTCAACTTTATTAAATTGGTTTGGTTTTTGTAAGTCTGTCACATACTTTAAGAAATGGATATTAGGTCAAACTATATAGGTTTTAGATGTAAAAGTAAAATAATTTCATGTCGCTGCAGGGTTTAACTATTCATGCTACATAGCTTTCAGTTATGACCGTACGTGACTGATCGGAAATTCAAAGTAGTAAATTCAGTTAGCGGGCCTGATTAAACGCTATAATTCAACAGTTAGCTAACTAATTTACTAGGTACGAATAGGCTCTTCATTTGGTTACTAGTACGCACAGCCCGTCAAAAATGACGGGATTCACTAACTTTCTTGAACAAATTTTCCAATGTGGTGCCGAACAAATGTCTCCATCCTAACAGCACCACCCGTGATAAAAAATATTCGTGTACTTACGCACTGGTGAAACTCGTATCACATTCACTATAACTCTCCTTATGAGCGTGACAAAGAAAATGGAAGAAGCGGACTCCAAATAAACCAAGGATATTATTAGATAGTAGCAGGACCCGTGGAAATTCCATGGACAATGTCATCGTTAAGCTAGGTGGACCCGAGAAAAAATTCTGTCAGTGTTACCTAACCCGTGCTAACCTAGCCGATCCTAATAAAAACTATACTGATAAAATATCAAATATTTCAGTGCATGGAAACGCCATCTTTTAATGTTACACTGAGGAATTCGGTATCCATGATACCACAAACTCACAAAACCTATGTTTCTGAAGAAGCGGACACCAAATAAATATATAAATAAACACACAACGGGTATTATTGGGTTACATACTTTTACTTTCATGATTTATGACCTTCATTTTTATGATAAAATACGTATTATTGGAAAGTATCGGCCGGATTTTACCGATGACGATACCACTAAAAATGACCGATACTGCCGATACCGATACATCGGTACATCACTAGTGTTATCACAGTGAAGTCTAGGCGCAGACTGAGAGGGAGTGGCTAGCAGTCTATTAGTTCTAAGCGATTTGCCCAGATGCTGGTAAAATCTAATCTTTGACCGTTTCAGACTGCTCCCTACGTAAGAACTCTGACAAGTTATGGAGGTTACGGTGGCTACAGTTTCCAAATGTGCTTTACATGTATCTCTTTCGTATATTGAGCCAACTTCTGATGAACTAAAACAATCTTTAACTACGAATTTGAGGAAATTTAATCCCCAACTTGATTTTAAGTTTGTTTTTCGCAACAGGTAGGTTCCAAATAAAGACATTTTTTCAGTATGAAGACATACATACATATACATATACCAGGCTTCTCCTCCCTATGGGAGGGTAGCCGACAGCAGGCCACAATCATCACTCTTAGCACTAGGAGGCGAGAGAGGTAGCACTGGCCGCACCATACTGCCAGGATCAGCAGCAGCCCAACACAACCACCTTCCACAGTCAGGCCCGACAGCCATAGCTGGTTTACCCCGACCTCTTCATTGAGTTCAGCCCCTCCCCCCCCCACAGGACAGGTCAACCCCATCACACGCGGGGAACTTCCAGTACCGCGTCAAACATAAAATTACCTTCTTACGCACTGCCCCCACTCACTTCTGTCCGCAGTCATCCCTCTCGCCACGTCCGCAGTCATCCCTCTCGCCACGTCCACAGTCAGACCCCTCTCATACCGAGCACGTTTCACTCCATCCATCCAACTCATCCGTGATCTACCTCGCGCTCTAAAACCACTCACTTCCGACGTATAAATCTTTTTCACCAGCCGCTCAACATTCATTCTTTCAACATGCCCAAACTATCCAAGCACTCCTTCATCCACTCGCCTGCTCAACTTTTTGATAACACCCGTCTGCCCCCTAACCAACTCATTCCTGATCCTATCTCTTCCAGTTACTCCATACATGCTCCTCAAACACTTCATCTCAAACACATCCAACTTCCTCCTCTCAGCTGCTCTCAACCCCCAGGACTCTGCTCCATACAACAAAACTGGCACAATCAAGCTTTCATACAGTCCCCTTTTGGCATTCATCCTCAAACTCCTGCATTCAAACACTTTCCTCATTGCACCCAATGTCTTACAGCCTTTACTCACTCGATGCCTCACTTCTACTTCCATACTATCCTTAACAGCCACATCCGACCCGAGGTACCTAAGATGCTCACCTCCTTTTACACTTCACCATTCATCCTCACATCCGAAGTTCCAAATACTCCACCTCTTGAACATCTCATCACCTTACTTTTATTCACATTTACCCTCAATTTAAGCCTTTCACACACTCTACCAAACTCTGCAACCAGTCTCCTCAGTTTTTCCTCTGAATCAGCCACAAGCGGTGTATCATCTGCAAACAACAGCTGACACACTTCCCAATACATACCATTTTGTCCCACCAACTGCGCACCTTTTCCCAACACTCTGGCATTCACTTCTTTCACCACACCATCCATAAACAAATTAAACAACCACGGCGACATCACACAACCCTGTCTCACACCTGTCACAACTGGGAACCACTCACTCACCTCATGCCATACTCTCACACATGCTCTGCTAACAACGTAGAAACTCTTGATCGCATTCAACAGTCTCCCACCCACTCCACACAACCTTACAACTTGCCATAGAGCCTCACGGTCCACTCTGTCATACGCCTTCTCTAGATCGATAAATGCCCAATATACATCTTTAGCTTTTGCTAAGTATTTTTCATTTACCTGCCTCACAGCAAACATTTGATCCACACAACCTATACCACTTCTAAAACCACATTGTTCTTCAGCAAGCACACGGTCCGTCATCACTCTCACTCTTCCAATTAAAACTCTTCCATACAGCTTCCCAACGACACTCAGTAGACTTATACCCCTAGAATTACTGCACTCAGTAATAAAGAGTATAAAGACAGACTGCCGAAAGAGTTGCTCGTTAGTATTGTATATAAATATCAGTGAGGAACTTGCCAGAGTTCCTACATAGGGAGCACTCTGAAACAGTCAAATGATTAGATTTTACCAACATCTGGGCAAATCATTTGGAAATAATAGACCGCTAGCAACTCCATCTCAGTCTGCGCCTAGACTTCACTCTCAATAACATCAACCGTATTTTATTTGTGAATTATTTCTCAAATTTAGTTTTGACGTGTAGTAGTGACCTCCGGATTTCAGAATCGTTGGATATTTTCAAGCAGAAACCTGTTCTTAGTGGTGATCAAAGTGCTTGCTAATTGCACATTATATAGGTACAAAATATCGATTATTTTATACATTGTTGATCTTATTTTCAGAGTATTCACTGATAGTGAAATTTCGAAACTAGCGCTAGTCTGAATGCCTCTTTTTAGAAAATGAACTTTATTCCGTTTTATGTTGTATTTCTAACAGAAGGTATTGAGAAAATATGATTACCAGTGTTGTTCTTAAAACATTTCCTTTGAACGATTAGTTTCTCTACCTCTTTCAGTAAATCAATCACTGTAAAGTGATTATTAAATGATTTTGAGAAAAACTTACATTATTCGAAAGGAAAACAAAATTTACTACATTGTGAAAAAAAGACAATCAAATCTCTTAATTTAAACAGGAAATATATTCAATTAAAGTTCGGGGAATTTTTTTTTGTGGGACACCCGGTATATAGTATCTTCGTAGACACGATACCGCGAGTCACGGCGCCTTCGTAACAATGAGGAGATTTACACACGAACTTGCTTTGCAGGGGGTCACTTCAACGGTTTTTAAATATTGAACAGATTCGTTTGAAATTTGGCCAGTATATGTAGGTTTGAATAAAAAAACATATTTTAATCGATAAATTTTTCGATTCAGGCCTCAGTTTTTTTTGGGAAAAACTAGTTTTTAGGTTCATTTTTATGGATATTTCAAAAGAATAGAAGTAATTGAGTTTTCATGCTAGAACAAAACCAAAGAGTTTTAGAATCCTTAAAGCATTGCAAACAAAGTTACAGTAGAAAATTTTCTATTTTTACCTTTTCGTTTTTTTTACACGCGATATTTGATCACTAACTAAAATATACCAAATTTTTTGTTTTGAACTATTATAAAAATAATTATATACACAAATTGGGAAAAAAAGCTACAGTTACTTTGTTCGCAATGGTTCAAGGATTCTAAAACTGTCTTTGGCTTTGTTCTAGCATAAAAACTCAATAAATTCTATTCTTTTGAATGTTGAAAATTAAAGGTTTTGAGTATAAGCCAAAAACAAAACTTTTGTTGAAGTGTAATATAATGGACAATTTATGTAGTTGAATGCCGTTTTAATTTTCATTTCGATAATCTCCATGAATAACTTCATATTCACACTGTGAATTGTAATTAAAAAAAAAATGCAATAAAAAATTTTCTTCTATAAAAATTATGAAATTTTATATTTGGAGTTTGATTCTTATGAAATTTGACTATTATATATAACTTTTGACAAAAAAAAAATTTCTTGCATTCATTTTTTTCGATTCAGACCTTAGTTTTTTGATAAAATTTGACATTTTGGTTTTTAGTTCATTTTTATTAATATTTCAAATGAATAGAACTCATTTAGTTTTTATGCTAGAACAAAACCAAAGACAGTTTTAGAATCCTGGAAGCATTGTAAACAAAGTTATGGTTTCAAATTTTTCATTTTCTGTTTTGTTTTCTTTTTAGATGGGGTCGAAATGAGGTCGAAAATTCAGGATTTTTGGTCCCCTTAATCCCCTCCCCCCCCTGGGGGAAAGGGATCTAGTGTCCGTAGCGCCATAAAATTTTAGAACCGAATAGTCCACCACCTAAGGGTACTTCTCCAACAACAAAGCAAAAAAAGCTCACCGGACCGACAGGGGCCTGAAGTGACCCCCTTAAGCGCATGAATATTTAGATTTTAGGCCATCAATGGTTATATTTATCACCAGTTAGAGCTAAGCATCCACGGAGACTTTAACAAGTACTCACAGCGGGGGCAAATGCTTCTTTGTGAGTTGAAGGCAGCGATTCCACTGGATCGTCATCGCTGCTCTCGCCGTGTGACGACAGCTGAGAGATGTCGCCCGTAGTTACCGCCGCCCCCGGAATGAACACATCCCTGCTTTCTGAGGATATCTTCGTTGCAGATGTAACCTGAAAACAATTCGTTTGTTGGAAATTACTGCGATTTAATACTTGGCTTCCCGACGGGAACTCCAGTTCCCAGATGGCTAGTGCTACCAGTTTAGGGAAATTGACAAAAATTTATGGTAATTCCACTAATAGGGAAATAATTTGAAATAAATGACAAAATTAGGGCAAATAATAATATACCTGCTTCTATGTTCTTAGACACCCCAGAAGTTTGACATGTGCAATTTGCTATTAATCTCCACTCAGTGTAAGCTACATGGTCTATGGAATGCATTTAATACCTATTTTATTCAACTTGAGCAAGTTTATTAATCAAAACTAAATTGATATTTGTTCTCAGATTTTTCGGCCATTTTTTTGGGCGTCGAAGCATACTTTTTTAAGGCATAATTTTTTTCAATTTAACACTTTGACCACGGAGTGGGACAAATGTGTACCGCTAGGTAAATTGTTCATGCACGCACCAATGTAAATGTATAACATTTCAAACCATTTTGCGAACTTTTTTTAAAGAATTTTTAGATACCATAAAAATATTATTGAGCTCTTACATTTTGTACTTTTTTTACATAGGACGGAAAGTAATTCAAGCGAATAAATCGATATAACCAGTTTATTTTTTACAACCAACCAAATCAAGGTTACAACACGCGAAATCGTAGTCAACGCGTTAAAAAGGAAGTAAGCATCTGCTTATGCAGAACACAAAACATGCTAGGGCAATTTTGCTGTTATTTCAGGGTAATGACTGAAATTGTCTTCGAAAATTTTCTCTTAACAAATAGTGTTGGGAAGAAAAGGGTTAAAAGATATTCATTATCTCCATCATAGGTGCCAGTTTATTCCAGCATTATCCACAGCGACACCGTCTTATCGCTAAATCAAACGCCGAATGAGCAAGCTTGAAATTGTAGTTTTTGATTTCACTCGACTCCTCTCGCACCTGAGGTAAGGAATTTTCCCGAGTTAGCACAACCAGTGAAAACAGCAGTCATTAAACTTAACTATAGTGCCATTTTCTTATATCCACGCAGATGTATGCCTCTTCCTCGCAGCTGTGTGCCTCGTCTAGTCCCAAACCTTTCTCCTCCCCAGCACCAAGCTCTTTTCCACATTCGGCTACGGTTATTTCATCATCCTGAAGCTGATAAAATAACCGAAGGAAATTTGGACTTCATTGAGCTCATATAAATCAAGATGCTTCGATATCAACACAGTACACCACATTTTACTCAACATAGGCTTTTACCATATTTGTAACCCACCTCGTGCGAGAATTGTTGAGGTGGGTCGTCGGAATCTGACGACATGACCACGTCTACGTGGAATCAACGTTCACGTTTCTTCTTCTGCACTCTGCAAAGAAATGAAAACATATGTTGGAGCACGATTTTTTGGCATGCGTCTCTTCTTTTCTCAACACAGTTGCGAAGATGCAAGAGCTCGCTCGAAGGGAAACCCGTCCACGGGATTTTGTAGAACGAAACGTGTACATTCAGCAGGCCCCATTGATGTCTCGAGTGCCTCGTACGTAATGTTCGCTGTGAGATCGGAAAAATGTTTGAATTTAGCCAATCTGACTTCAGCAACATAGACGCGTTCTTTGTTCAAGGAAATTAGCATTTTTCGTGTTGTCAAGAGCCCTGCTCCAGCTGGTGAGGTCACTTTATTGGGGAACGTATGACGTCATCTGAGATGTCTCCGGTACGTAAGCTATTACCCCCCAGTCAGACTCGAAAAGAGCCAATTTTCAACTAAATAAAATTTTTAAAATCCGGTACCTCAGGCTTGTGGAGGACCTCAAATTTGACCTCCTTCAAATGAAGTGGCAAAAATTGCACGTATCTACATTCCAAAACACTTTCAAGATTATTTCCGGCTTCAAGTACTGGGTGTATCATAAAAAGTCAACATCGATGTCATGATTTGTAAGGGAAAAACAAAAACTATCTGAGAAAAATTGAAGCAAGTAACAATTCAGTTCATCATTTCATCAATCATTCAGGCACATACATACAACTCAAAATTTCGACAGACACTAGTTATTAACGAATTCAATTTCACTGAGTAAAAAGTCAAGATGAAAATTGCACCCAAAATGAGTTTGCAACAGGCCGACTATAAATCAGGGTTGCGGAGTCAGAGGAATAAATTTACGACTCTGACTCCGACTCCACTCTTTCAGAACTTTGCAACTTCAACTCAGACTCCACCTCTTCACAATTTCTAAGATGACTAATTTATGTCTTCCTAGTTGCAGGTGTTGCAACCTGTATACGTGCTTGTTTATATTATTTATTCACACCTTACATTGAAATTAATGATAGAAAGTTGATAAAAAAGTCCACCACCGTATATACTTAATATTTATTACAGATCCGAGCCCCTTGAGTAGGCAAGGGAGGCAGTGCCTACCCAGAGAAGTAAAGATCAGCATTGGCAAATTTTTCCTATAACCAAGTTGCAAAAAGTTACAACGTAATTATAACAGTTGATCGTACTACTATGCTTGAAATAACAAAACTTTTGATATTTCAGTAGATAGAGTTGGTATAATTTTCACTGCCTTTTTATTCACTCTCTCTACGCTTCGCAGATTAACAACACCATATCATCGCTCACCGATTTGTTGTATGTTATTTTAAAACTTCAATAGCCAAAAGTTGTTCTGTTTTCGTCTCAGCGGGCTTGACGTTTCTGGGAAGTTTTGTCAACGGTTGAAAGCCACTTCTAGCTTCTTTGTACGCAATATGGTACAATTTTTCATTCCCTTCCATCTTTTCACCCAGTATTTGGCCTGTTCTATTGGAATAAATGCTTATTTTTCCTTCATTTTTTAATTTGTGCGCAATTAGGAAGGGTTTCAGCAAGAAATTTCGTACTATAGCAAGAAATACAACAACCATAGCATTTTATTGCATTGTTGTAATTGATGCAGTGCGTTTCTCTTAGTATCAACATGTGTGTGACTAAATGAGGTTTTAGCTGGTTTTGTATTACTGTTTTCAGCAAGGCTCGTTTAAATGGCATTTTAATTTCCACATACATCCCAATATCCTTATTGAATATCTTGAAACGAGTTCAAAACATTCCTGAGAAGACCTAAATATTTACTTGATGCTGAAAATCATATGCGATTCTAGTTTTTAGTTATAAAATAAAAATTATAAAAATATTTATTTCAACATATGTTCACCTAAAAACTTGGGAGTTATAAGAAGATTCAAGTAAAATGTGATGATCACATAGCGAAAGACAATATTTATCTGAAAGAATCAAACAACATTCATAGTACAACATTAGAAATGCGTATAAATTTCTATTATTATTAATACAAGTTAACTTGACCTAAACACTAAGAAGCAAACAAAACAAAAAGATCAACATAAATTACATGAGTTCTAAGTAATATTGAGAAAATCATCAGAAAATCCAGTTGTTAGCATTAGCATTAGCTAGTTCAATTTCCAGTAGCAATAGCGAAAACCTATCCAAAAGCCTAGATGTTTTTAGATATCAGAATATAGCTTTTTGTTCAGGTAAATACTAGTCATTAGCAATATAGCATAACCTCAAGACTCGAAATCTTTATGATCACATCATGAGTTAGAGTTTCAGCAAAGATAGTCATTTCCATTCAATACAACTCGGCATAACCTTGAGACTAAGAAAGATCGTTATGGGAACCACTGCTATAGAGTATATGTAGACACATTGAGCGCACAGAGTTGCCACTCTGTAAGTGAGTACAATGTGTTGCATCACCTGACTGCCCTATAACTTGCAACAAATCTTTTTTATTACCAGTTTCTACTTCCATAATTTTTTTCTTGAAGTGGTAACACACAAAACGAAAATAAACAGAATGAATTTGCTAAGCTTTCAATGACTTATTCCTGATTTTTAACAATAAAATGCATTACCAATCCGGTATGAAAATTACATTCGTACTCGCACGTGTCATGTATATGTATACAATTCTACAATGCCTAGAAATCAATGGCAGTACTAAGTAATAGGCATAAATAAGCTGTTCCATACATTAACAAAATAATCAACAAAAACATTGCATAATTCTTAGTTTTTTATTCAAGCATTTTAACTCAGATGAATCACACTTATAAACCAATTTTAGCAAAAGAAAAAGTTGAAACGACCTCGATTCCATCCCAACCGAACGAACAACCCCGACCCCGCCACATTCGGAAAAACTTCGCCACTATTAAATATCCGACTCTGAAATCCTGCTATAAATAAAGGGCAAGTTTGTGATAGACCTACTTGTCAGGGAGGACTCGAAATGCTCAGCGATGCGAGTGTGAAGACGTGTCGTCCCTCCTGAAAAGGTTGAGTCATTTGTTAGACATTCATAGACATCGCTGCACAGTATGAAATGATAATCGATCCCATACTCAGAAATGACTTCAAGTGAAATTATTCGAGCAAATAATTAAATTTTTTGTTGTACGTAGTGCCGGTATGGTTATTAAATTTGGTGTGCTCGTTTTAGCTCCCTTAGCTGCAACAAAGGTGCTTCTGAAAGGATAAGACATTCAGTAAACCAGGGAGAGCAGAATCTATGCACATGGTGGGTCCGCACACACGATATCCCGCGCATAGAAACGGTAGGTTGAGAAGCAAGTTATGTAACATACAAGTAAAAAGGTAGTAGTGCTGAAAAAAGGACATCATTGAATAAGTAAGTTAAGTTCATAGATCATCATAGATCATATGTTAGTTTAAGCCTCCCTAACCGCTACATTAAAGAGCGTATCGAAGAGAGAAAGGAGGAAGGTACCATTTAGTATTGAGAAAAGAAAATGCGGAATCTATGCAGAAGAGGTATAGAAACAGTAAGTTGAGAAAGAAGTTCATGAAACAAGATAAAAGTCAAAGAATAAAGCAGTATAGGTGCTGAAAAATAGGACAGCAGTGAACCGAAAAAAGGTGGTCCTTAACATAGTGAAAAAAACATTCAATTTCAACAAAAAGAAGGCCTACCTAACTCTCAGCTCGGGCCCTCACACATTTCCCCCAGTGAGTGCTAATTCCCATAGATACAATAGTTGTCTCCCTCTGAGGGGATGTCCAAGTTCATCACCAAGTGTTATTTCAAGAATCAATTCACTCAAAAATTTTTATTGTCAGTAGTTGAGATGTAATACCTCTGTAATCTATTAAATGTCACGTTTCGATGAACAAATATCATCATTAGGCTGAAAATATGCAGCAAAAATGTTCAGTCCCATCGATAAAGTGCAAATCTAATACTTAAGCTATATCAGACACAGTAGGAACGTTGAACATCACAGCGCAACAAATTTTATAGAAGATGAGAGATAAAGTATGTACAACAAGATCTTGTTTTCATGAGATAAGGTAACAGTATTACGTACTACAGATGTTAATTGCACAAGCGATAGGTACGAAATGAGCGAACGAGCTTTTTCATCAGACGTCAATGCTGCGGTTCTAGTAAATAATTTTGTAGCAAAAAAGCCGTTCGTGTTTTCGTTGAGAACAGGTTAACAGTTTATCGATGTGTAACGCTCCCATTATTTGAATATGCTTTTTAAAATTATAATTAGATAACATATTTCTGTTAGGGTCTAGATCTTCATTTGAAGGCTTACAGCTCTGGTGACAGCGAATATGATTGAAAATAGAACCTCGCTATTTATAAACGGATATTCTTTGCATCACGGTCATCCTGGTCAATGTAATGTAACATTTTTTTAAGAGACTTACAATCACTTCTGCCACATTCAAACTGGTATATTAATTATGCCCTTTTCAGATCATTAAGGGGACCTCCTACCCAAAAATTCACAAAATTGTTCTAACTTCGTTTTTTTCACATTTCCATCGCAACTAGGGGAACGAAAATGCATACAGATATGCAAAAAAAAATTCAAACACATTTGCTTTTATAAAAATTAACGATCTTTGCAATACAAAAAAAGGTATTTTGCGAACATATATAAAACTATGTATTTGCGCAAAACCTTACTCCTACAATTTTCAACGTAAAAGCTTGATTTTGGTCTCATTTGATGAGGAAAGACTGCGGCAACTAGACTAGTATCGACTAGTAGGCCAATTTTACCTCAACCCTTTAGTGTCCCACGTTCCCATTTTGGGAATATGACTCCAAGTGGCTGCAAGGGCTTACATATTGTTATTTTTGAATTTGTCTTGCATCGAACACAAGCAGAAAGACCTAATCTAAATTCTAGGTAGGTGTGAGGATTTCTTCATTCATTCTCCATTGTTCTTACTGCGGTCTATTTACAGGTTTTTTTAGCAGAAATAGATTTTATACAAAATGCAAGTTTTAGATAGACGAAATGATGCATATGGGGCAAATGGGACATAAATAACTTTGTTAATAATTTCTTAGTAGCATACATGCCCTTTTGATACATATTCTTTCGCAGTTTTGATGGTAAGAGCGATTGTGTTCAATGTTCCCAAAATGGGAACGTTGGACACTCCGAGGTGCAGTGTGTCATATTTGGAAGCCTTTGATGAACGAGTGCAAACGTGTTCCTGGCTTCGCTAACAAACATGTTCATTCTTCTAACACACTCAAGAGTAGTTTTCAGCCGGTCTAGAAAGTGTTCGGCTATTCCTTGATAATGACGGATGCATAGCAAGAGTCACAGATGTAGTGCAGCTGCCTCCACCTGCTGGTGATCAGCTGTGGAAATGAAAGTGTAGAGGAATTCGAAGACGATGTGCTCGACAAAGATTATGTTCCAGAACAAGTGTGTGGAGAAATTGAAATACATGATAGTGAAGCATACGAAGAGGCAGAAATAGACATCGGTGAAGATATTGACGAAACTGGTAGGTGGCGCGAAAAGGAAAATGCGTCATTAGGTCCTCACTCATTTCTCTCAGGCAACATGGATGAGCATTTAGGCATGAGCATATTCGAAATTTTTCACTTATTCTTCCCTGAAGAGATAGATGGTCAACCACGTGACGGAGCAAATTAATTTGTACGCTAATAGAGAAAAGAATGATCATAGAACTTCAAAGTGAAGGAAAACGAGATAAGAAAATTCTTAGGATTATTGCTCATCATTGAGTATCATAATGTGCCGTCTGAAAATGATTATTGGTCCACGGCCGAAGATCTTGAAATACCGATTTTTCCCATCTCTACGACTAGAGATCGGTTCAAGCTCATAAAGAAGCATTTTCATCTGGCCCATACAATGTGCTGGAAAATTCAAAGATCTTACCATTGCTGACCATGATAAAAAGAAAATTTTCAACGAGATGGGGATATTCCGCCATCTTTTGAGCATCGCTGAGTCTATGATTCCGTACCATGGCCACCATAGCTTGAAACAATTTTTAAGCAATAAGCCGGTAAGATTTGGCTTCATGATGTGGATGATATGGAGTGCTGATGGTTTCCCGTACAATTTCTCAATCTACTGTAGAAAGGCTAATAGAAAACTGCCTCTGGAATCCCAAGCCGTGAAAAATATGCTTGAGCCCGTAAAAAAAAGGATCACATGTACTTTTCTGACAATTTTTTCAGCATTACTTCGTTGATGGAAGATCTAGCGAAGAATGGACTTAGAGCGTGTGGAACTATCAGAGATAACCCTACAGGGAACTGTCTTCTAATATCAAGGAAACTTTGCGAGAAAGAACTGATAGGTTACTATGATTATGTGGTCGCTGGAACGAAAACTGTTCTGAGACGGTTGTTAGTAATTATTATGGCGTTTCGCCGATCCAAAAGTACAGATGTAGGTGAAGAATCAGGGAAAAAATACCATCGATCCATTCATGGTTCACATGAATAACCGAAATATGGGTAAAGTAGACGAGTGCGACCAAATGTCCTACAGGCCAAGGCTATGATCCCGAAAGCGGCGGTGGAATATATTTTCACAGTTAGTAAACTTGTCCGTAGTTGCCAGCTTCAGATTCTACCAGCATGTGAATCCGAACTCAAAGCAGACTCACAAAGACTTGAACAGAGAAATAGCTCGTACTCTCGTAAGGGTATAAGCAAGGGGAAACGGCGCAAGGGCCCCGCATCATCAGTACCAGAGCCTGTTCGCTACGACGACGTGAACCAGTTCCTCGACACTTTCAATCAAGAAAGAGGCAACATCAGCGGCAAGAATACTCGTCTGAAATACAGCAAATGCGATAAACGGTTACACAAGATATGCAGTGAGAATTATCCTGAGCAATGACTGTATCAATGTGACAAGTTTCTACGATGAGCTGAGGGAGAGTGCAAAAGTATATATAGTTAGGAAAGCTTTATAGCGAATTACGATTTTGTTCCTTTTTTGTGCCATAATTTTATTTAAGGGGAGCGTCCCCCACACGAATTTTTTTTATTTTTGAACCTAGAGTAATGAAATTTGGTATACTGATAGGAAATGCAATTTGGAATCGTTTGTCTTCTATGAAAATATGCGATTTTATTCAAAGAAATCTTATATTCATAGAAAACAGAGTTTGAGGAGGGGGTTTCAAAATGCATCTTCTCTTACAGTTTTCAAGCTACAGTGATGGTTTTTATGTCATTAGATTCGGAATATCGTGGACATTACAGGATACTATAAGGGAAATCTCTGAAGTCACACTAAAAAAAATTTGATTTATTTTCAAGTTTTGACTTTTTTTATTTTCATTTGTGACATCACAACTTTTGTTTGCAACAAATCTCGAAATTCCTTTATAGTAACCTTTATTTTCCACGCTTTTCCGCATCCAATGATTTCAAAATCATTGCTGTAGCTTGAAAACTGTAGGAGGAGATGCATTTTGAAACCCCGCATTCCGAACCTACGAAATAAGGCAAATTAGGTATACATAAACACTCTAAATCATTCTTCGTTATTATTTATGGGGCCAGCTAGGACCATTGAAATCATTCTATAGTAATAAATAGACATAGAAGATCACATAGCAACGTTGCGCCGTGAAGAAAGAGCCAAGGGGAGGTGTAACATGATAAAATACCAATTTCCCTCCCCTCCATTCTTCAAACCCTCGTAGCGGGCGAACAAGCGAACTTACGAAATTCATTTTTTTTCACAGGATGTACCTGACCTTTTTCCTCTCCTATAGCAGCTAAAACCTATTTTTCACACATTTCCACATTTTTATGGGGGACGCTCCCCTTAATTATCAAAATGCTCGAATATTGAGAGTACATGCGTTTCATTTGCTTATTGAAGCTTAGTAATGTTGAAGCAGTAAATACGCCAAAGGAGAACCTTTAGATCGTGATGTCATATTTTCGTTACATTCTGTACCTAGAAGAAGTGTTCAACGTTCCCATTTTGGGAACATCAAAGAAAACAGTTAAGAAAACGGATTTTTAATATTTTATGGTTTTATTCGCACACAGTAGACTCAATACGCATAACTTCTATGAAAATTTTATTTGAATTAAACCTATTTTCTGATGCCGTCACTAAAGCGGGTAAGACAAATTTATAATAGTTACTATCTACGCTGATAATACTGGCACAAAAGAGTTCACCGGGGTTAGAGACATGAGGATTGTTGTACAATGGTAACCTTAACATTTGCAGCAAAGCTGGAATAGAACGAAATGTTAGCTACCGAAAATATTTTTGTCTTATGCACTTACGAGCGTAAGAATGTAATATTTGCCAATGAATTACGTCGCATTCTCAAATGTTCCAATATGAGCGGAAAATGCTCTTTTCGTCTAGAGGTCATTAGGAATTGAGGTTATTAGAATTAGGTAAGAAGTCATTAGGAATATAGCGACAGTGCCTTTCAATTTCTAATTTCGAAATAATGTTCTTCCAGTAACATTTCAAGAGCAACTTTCTTTTTTCCAAGTTAAATTAATTTGCTGCCAAGCTGTGATGAATGAAATACATCTGCAATTTATAAAGTCAGCATGTTAGCGACAGTTATAATGTGAGTACATTTGTTTGAGACACCCTGTATATATGATACATACGAGCAAGTATAATTTTCATACAAGAGTGATATGGCAAGTTTGACTATTAATAATCAGGAATTTGTGATTGAATGCATCGAAAATAGATTATTTTTATTTGTGTCTCGTTTATTTACCCATCAATAAATCTACAGGAGGTAGAAACTAGTAATAAATGCGTTGCAAGTTACGCGCAGGGCGGCTCAGCTGATAAAATACATTTACTCACACAAAGAGTGGAAACTCTGTAACGCTCTTAATGTGTCTGTTCCCTATTACCAGTGGTTCGCTACAACGATATTGTTGTCTTTAGGTTATGCTATGATGTATCGATTGATTATGATTCGTCTTTGCAGATACCTAAAGTTATCTTGTGATCATAAATATTTCTAGTCGTTAGGTTATGATACATTGATAATGACTAGTGTTTGTAAAAACATAAAGCTATGTTCTCATACATGAAGACTTCTATTTCCAGGTTATGCGATTAAAATCGCTAATGGAAATTTAATTAGCCTATTCCAATGTTAATAAGTGGAATATTGGTTGATTTTTTCAGTAATACGTAGTATTTATGTACTGCGTATTTATCTCTTCGTTTTGTTTACTTCCTGGTATTTAGGTCAAGTTAACATGTAATAATACTAGAAATTTCTGCATATTTCCAATGTTATACCTTGAATGTTTGGTTTATACCGAGTTATACTGTCTTTCAAAATATAATGTTTTATATATTTTCTGATCACTTCTCAAGTTTCATGTAAGCATATGAAGATTTATATAATTGTTTTTCGGATTTTAAATACTGAAATAGCATCTACATTTTGTCATTGTATATTTAATTTCTTCTTTATATGGAATATTTGAAGACGTTTTAAGATAATCAATATTGATATTGAGATTAGTGATGTACCGATGTATCGGTATCGGCATTATCGGTCATTTTTACTGGTATCGGTATCGGCAGAAATAGGCCGATACTTTGCCGATACTTTACCGATACTTTCCAATAATACGTATTTTATCATAAAAATAAAGGTCATAAATCATGAAAGGAGTAGTATGATCAAATAAAAAGCCTATTCATGCCGAGTAAATTAGTTAGCTAACTGTTGAATTACAGCGTTTAATCAGGCCTGCTAACTGAATTTACTAATTTGAATTCCCGATGAGTCACATACGGTCAGTAAGTGAAAGCTATGTAGCATGAATAGTTAAACACAGTAGCGACATAAAATTATTATACTTTTACAACTAAAACCTACATAGTTTGACCCAATTTTCATTTCTTAACGTATGTGACAGGCTAACAAAAATCAAACCAATTAAATAGAGTAGAAGGTGCATTTTAAAGTTTTGGTAAATTTCACGTAGAAGTAGCTGAAAATTATATTTTAATTTAGCTCGTAAATCGTCAAATATTACGAAGCTAATAATTTTATTTCAATTTAGTATGGAAATCGCCGGACATTACGAATCTTGCATTTTTCTTTATTTTAAGATGTTTGAAAAGATCTTAAGATCTTATACATAGTTGGTTTCGTGTTTGCGGATCTTTTCGGTTACGAGGACTATCGAATTTTAATGTTTTTTTTTTCGCCCGAGTATGTATTTTGGTGTGAAAAACACGAAAATGATAACCATTCTGTGGAGAAATTATTCATTAAGTGTTACAAACCTAACCTAACCAAAGGTATAATTTCAAACACCTCACTGTTAATCATACTGAAAATTTCGTGGACCCTGCAACAGGTGCACACACTCAAATGACAGAGTGTATGGCATAGTCTAAAAATGGAAAAAAAATCGTCAGGGAGGCACGCACTGACAAGTGATAGACTCGTATCTGTGTGAGTTTGCGTGGCGAAAACGTATCGAGAAACCGCAGTATTATCAAAAAATATTGATGGATATAAGCAAATTTCAGGCTCAACAAATAATTTCTACACAAAATGATCATCGTTTTTGTGTTTTTCACACCAAAATGCACACTTTGTCGTAAAGAAAACATTAAAATTCGATAGGCCCCAAACCGAAAAGAGCCGTGTTTGCTTCTCCTGCACACTGAGCTAGTACATACGTATACTACTTGCGTTCACGCTGCTATTTCTGAGACTAAATGCTACGCTATATTACTAGTTTACGCCTGTAAATAGAGAAAAATGTCATTTTTAATTAAATTTAGTCGGATAATAACGTCAGTTGGTAAATAAAGATTGCCAAACAGTGAATAGGCCTACTTATTTGTTCGTGCATTCTGGTTACGGTATCACACGACGATAAAGCGGAAAGATGACGCAATCGAAAAACCTTGTGATGGAAATGAATCAAACGATGACTCTGGACTGCAGTGTTGCCAGCTGAGCATTAATGTATGAATCTATCATCTAGCAGGAAAAATAGCATTAAAATGCAGAATCTAGCATTTGTCAGGGTGACTTTACCATTGTATTAAATTTAGTCATTTTCAATTTCTTTCTAGCATTTATTTCTTGACTCATGGCAACTCAACGACTCGTTGAAGTTTCGTCCAAACCTCGTTCAAGTTTCGTTTACACCTCCTTCGTTCTTGTTCGGTTCATTTGTGCGTTGAGTGACTGTTCCAGTCTTGCCTATGACGTTCACGTGATTGGCGTGTTGATACTGTCACGTATTAGCGCTTTCTTCATCGCTGATTTTGTTGTTTGTGATATAATAATGGCATCTGGGTACTTTAAAAGTATCGTATGGAGACTTTTCGATAAAGACCCTCAAGAAAACATACCTCAAGAAAACACACGAGTTATATGTAAATTGTGTGATAAATCATTTTCAAGAGGATGGAAGAGTTTCAGCAGCTTCAATACTACAAATCTTAGAAAACATCTACAAAGCAAACACAAGGAGAGTCTAGACAAAGAAGAGGAGTTAATAACAGAAGAAGAAGAAGAAAACGCTAAAAAGAAACAAAAACTTCATGAATTTTATTTCGTGACCACCAAGCAAAAGGAGCCAACTCAGCCAAGTACTTCTACCGGAACATCTCGAAGTTGTCAGAAAACATTGGAAGAAACTTTGTCACTTGAAAAATGGTCGATATCGACAGTGAAGAAGCCAAATCTATTCACTATAACATTGGTGAAATGATAGCTGTCGACTCGCAACCATTTTATTTGGTTGAAGACGTGGGTTTCAATAGATTATTGAAGAAGTTGAAGCCTACCTATCAAGTACCGAGTAGAATATATTTTTCTACTAAGATAGTACTATCGATGAACAAATTAATCAAGAAAAAAGTCACACATGGGATAAATGAGGCTGAAAACATCAGTTTTACCCCGGATATTTGGACTAATAATTCGAACTTATCTGTCATAAGCTTCACAGCGCATTGTTTGACGAGCAATTTTGAACAAAAATGCATTGTACTACGTGTGAAACCATTTTCAAAATCTTACACTGCAGCTAATATAGCTGAAGTAATTCATGAGGTCTTTGAAGAATTCAAAATTCCAGATTACAAAATTCACTTCATCGTTCACGATAATGGAGCAAATGTTGTCAAATGTATCGAAATGAGTGGATATAATGGCTTGTCACGCGCCTTGCACACATTGCAGCTCGTGATTCACGATTGTATTTTTGAGCAGAGAATGCTTAAAGACATAATCAGTAACTGCCGTCAAATAAGTGGACACTTTAATCACAGTTCTTTGGCATGCACCAAACTTAAAGAGTTGCAAAAACCTTACAACTTTCCTCCGCACAAAATAATTCAAGACGTTCCAACTCGTTGGAACAGTACCTACTTCATGCTTGAAAGAATTTTTAAGCAAAGAACTGCTGTCGCTAATTACTGCCTAAACGCTTCGAACATGCCATCTTTTGATGCCAATGAATGGAATTTGATTGGAAAACTTCTCTGCTAAAGCTATTCCACAAAACTACAACAAGGTAAGATATGTTGTCTTCAAATAAGGTTTTACAACTTTTATTACCATTTTAAATGATTAATTTGAATAGAAACACTGAAACATTACAACTCTAAAATAATTATTCATGATTATTTCACTGACTGAACTCAAATTTTTTTAAAATATGAAGTTTTATTTGATATAATTTCTTGAATAAATTTAAATGCATAATCATAATCTTTTTCCAGTTTTTAACTTATACTTATTTTCAATTTTACAGGCTAAGTGAAAGAGATGCCAACTCATCTGAGATCATCCCAATAGTTATGGTATTGAAGCACACCATCAAGAAAGCTTCATCAGACCCTAGATTCTCAGGGCTCGGCAGCACTATTTCTGCCCTAATTGCTTCAATGAAAACACGATTTGAGAAGTACACAAACAATCAGAGTCTCAAACTAGCTACTGTTCTTGATCCAAAAAATAAATTGACTCTATTTTTAGGACAAGAGCATGAAGACTTTGGTTCAGATTCTGATACTCTGAGTGAAACACGTGCTGAAATTTCAGAGTTATTCAGTTCTTTGACTGAAACGAAAAAAAATCAGGAAGAGAACACTTGAGATGCCACCAGCAGCAGTGAGCACGAGAATGACCCTGTCTCTGTCAACGTGACTGATGACATTGATGACTGACATTGATGCGTGTCTTGATCAACTGACAGCTCAAACCTCATCAACATCCAAGACACATGAGAAAACTAAAGTTACCCAACTTAATTTCTTCAGCTTCTTTGACCAGGGAAGTTGTTGATGAATACCTCTCACTTCCGACAATATCGAGAGAATCAAACCCTGTAAATTGGTTGGTAGAAAATAAAGCCTTATACCCACATACGTCTCCAGTTGCAAATAAGCTTTTGTCATGTCCGCCTTCATCAGTTGAGAGAGAGAATTTTCAGCATTGGAGGCAATGTGTATACTCCTCACAGAAATAAACTGAAGCCTGAGAATGGAGAGGTGCTCATGTTCCTTAATTTCAATTTGAGATTGTTCAATTTCCAGTATGAAAAATAATGGTTTACACTGATGTTTTGATTTTTTTTGAGAGATTTGTTCTGAGAGAATGTTTTGAGAGTTTATTTTGGAACTGTTTTTGTTTTGAGATTGTTTTGGAACCATTTTTGATTCGATTAGTTTTGAGAGTTTATTTTGGAACCATTTTTGATTTGAGAGATAATTTTGAAACTATTTTTCTATCGAATGGATTTAATTTTATTTTTTTCCACGATCTAGTTATAGAGATATTTTTTAGTTTAATTTGGAACCATTTTTGTTTTGAGAGATAATTTTGAAACAATTTTTCTATCGAATGGATTCAATTTTCTGTCAACAATATATATATGGAGATTTGTTTTGAGAGTTTATTTTGGAACCATTTTTATTTTGATTAGTTTTGAGAGTTTATTTTGGAACATTTTTTGTTTTGAGAGATAATTTTGAAATTATTTTTCTATCGAATGGATTTCACTTGGTTATTTTTTCAAGAATATAGTTATTATAGCAGGAGCAGTTATATTATTCCTAATCAAAAACTTTATCGTCAATATTGTTATATCATTTGATATATTAGTAAATATATTATATCACACATGTAGGGCTTTAAGTGGTTTTATTTTAATACAATAGTAAAAGTATCGGTATCGGTCAAAGTATCGGTATTTCCAAGTATCGGAGTATCGGTATCGCCAAAAAAAATGGTTTCGGTACATCACTAAAAAAAATTAAAAAATTATTTAAAAAAAACAATTAATTAAAAAATAGAAAAAAATTGAATAGAATTGAAAAAATAGCATTTAAAAATTATTAAAAAAATCAATGAAATTGAAAAAATTAAAAAAATTAAACAATCACTAAATTAAAAATATTGACATAAAAAATCGCAAATAAATAAATTAACGTAAATAAATTAACCAATATAAAATCAACAAATTATACATGAAAAAAAAATGAAAATAACCTGTAAAAAATATGAAAAAACAAAAAACATGATTATAAAAATAATAATTACCCTACCCTAACCTAATTTAACCGATCCTCATAAAATGACAAATATATGAAGTCATGTGAAGGCGATCTTTTTATGAAACGCTCAGAAATTCAGTATCTATGATACCGCAAACTTGAGTTTTAAGCGTATTAATATATAGATTAATAAACAAATTAAACAAATTAAAGGCACCCCAATGGGAAGTAGCGTGTCCGTAGCAATTGCCGAGGCTACAATGTAAAACATTGAAAATGAGATCTTTGAGCACTGCAGTAGCTAAATTATGTTTTGGAAAAGATACGTTGACGATGTGTTTGCAATAGTTCCCAAAAACACCGTCGATGATTTAAACAACTAGCTAAACTAAATTAACGCTAACATTCAATTCACGATCGAAAAGGAACAAAATAATTCCATCGCCTTTTTGGACTTAAAAATTACAAGAATGGAAGACAACTCCCTCAGTTATGGAATTTACAGAAAACCAACCCATACCGGACGATACCTCGATTTCTCTTCAAACCATCCTAATAAATAAAAACGTAGCGTTGTTGATTCCCTAGTTAGTAGAGCCTTACAATTGTGTAGTAATGATTAAGTCGAAAATGAACTAAAATTTATTAAATAGTAGCTACAAAAAAAACGGATACCAAGAAAAAATGATTAAACAATCAATCAGAAAACTAAAAAATCCGCGATAAAATATTAGCCAAAATTAGAACCCAAAAATTAGCTATTTTAGTGCCCCTTATGTAAAAGGCACATCTGAACGTGTCAACAGGATACTCCGGCCATTTAATGTGCAAATAGCAAAGAAGTCAATTAACCTGATAGGAAGAAATTTATCAAAAATTAAAGACAAACAAGCACCTGGAGACCGTTGCGATGTAGTGTACAAATTAGGTTGTAAAAATTGTTAATAAGTGTATATCGGTGAAACTTGCAGGAATTTAAAAATCCGTGTCAATGAACATTGCCAAAATGTGGAAAAATAGCAAATTAATTCTTTAGTTTACTAATATGTTCGGGATACGGGTCACTAAATAGATTTCCAAAATTATTAAATTATATCTCAAAATTCCAACAAGAAACAAAGAAGATACTTAGAAGCATTCTATTCGACAACTAATTCAAACTCCTACAATAGATATCTCTAAATTCCAGATGTTTATAAACCACTTCTGAAATAATTACTGTGACTCCTGCATGTTCCACCGATGTCCGCTTTCGTTTATCTTATGTAATATCTTTCCCTTGTATCCAGGACACCTGTTTTGGCCATAACTTTGCTTCCAAAAACTTCAATCTCTTGTCCTGAAAACGAAATTTGTTTAAAATTTCGAAAGCTCGACCAAAAATAATAAATTTCTAGCTGAATACGAATTTCATTTGACAACAATGGAACCTGGATGTCCGCTATTTCAACTAATAATATATAGATTAGTTGAACGATTCGTCCCAATGGATCAGTAACAGTAAATTGCATGTAGACTTTTTTTTTATCCGTTACCTATAACGAGGGCTGCGCTGTTTACTCTTCTCATTGATATCAAAATACTACTGCTGAGCTCCGTTTCTTGTGCGAAGTAAAAGCTTTAAGCGCGACATCGACGCTGAAATCGACTGAATGAAATGGCTGTAACGTTCTTTCTATAGAATCTAAATCCATGAAAATTGGCATACATATGTATTTACGGACGTAAATAGCGGTCGTCTCCATAACTTTTACCGTCTTTCGACATAATTGTGAAGACAACGGGGGAAAGTGCGTACTTTTCATGAAACGTCTTCTGAAAAAGTACCGTACTCCATTTATTTAGGTGTCATTGGATGCGCAAAAAGTTGCTGCATGACGAGTCGAAGGATTATTTTTTATTTCGAAATAGTTTAGTAATTATAAAATTTCAAAAATAAAACAATTTGAAAAAGTCACCTTTTCCATACATTTTTCACGTAGCTAAAGATTACTATGAATTCAAAAAATCAAAAACTCTTTGCACATACAATGATACCTGAATCATTGTTCTACAATAAAAACTCGCGGAGAAAATAGACTTTGAAAATAACCATTTACCCTCCTTATCTCCGTAATTATGGTAAAATGGAAAAAGTTATAGAAACGACCCATTTTTACTTCCAAAAATACATACGTGTGCAAATTTTCATAGATCTAGATCCAAAACAACAAATATTACAGCCAAATCGTGGAGTTCGGTTAGACGTCTCCTTAAATAATATGGTTGCAGTTGTGTAAATCATGAATAATTTTCTGAAAATTTGATCTGAAATATAAGAATCATTATTACTATTTTTACCCCGATTTTATTCGCATGGGAAAGGGAAGGGACTGAGCAGAAGCAGATTTTGTGCAGAGATGCCTCATTCCTTTCGCGCTTTCGTGATGTTGCCTTCATCTATCCTGTTTCTGGAAGATTTTTTTTTGCGAATAAGGACGCTCAAACAATCATTTGACATTTAATCTATTGCAATTCTCTTTGAATACCTGGACAAAACTTTCTTTTAAACATTTAATGGCAGTTGTATCTTCACTTGAAACGTGCACATGTATAAGACCATTTTCAACGATGTTTGCTGAATGCTATCAAGCAATTCTAAATACGTATGTATGATAAAAATTCGACCAAAAGTTGTGACTTATTTAAACTGTTAATCTATTGGCTAAATCATGGTGAATTTAACGCAACGTTTGCATCGTGGTACTAATAATTGGTGTATCCGAAAAATTTTTAGTTTTAGTGTTGACCTTCATGGTATTAAATTGTTCGTCGTACTCATCAGTAGACATCACAGATCAATCGGTACATGTTTTCTGATAGCAAGCTAACACTGTTGGCGAATAGTAATCAAAATATTCATTTATTTGTAAATTTACGGTTTTATGATTTACGAGAATATTTTTAATTAAACTGAAATGCAAATTTATGGTCACTGCTGAAGCTTATCGTTATTTACTCAAAAAATATTGCCAGTTAGTATGGTGAGTAAATTGAATCTCTTAGTGACTGGTTTTATTTCGGCCGTACAATCTTATCAATAGGACAGGAGACAACTCTGACTTTAAAGGAGGGCGTGAGTATGTATACCGTGATATGGGGAATTCTTATTGCCCATATTACCCATGACTATCCAATTCGTGGATAGACATGGAACTTTCTACCGCATTCAACAGTTTGTAATACGCCGTAAACCTGCTATTTATTTCGCAGACGCCGCGAAAAAAAAACTTGAAAATGGCATAAAACAGATCTGCAGGATACGTGCATGACGTAATGTTGTCTCCAGTTTGACTTTGGCGTCAGAAATTCTTCTGGTTCAAGCCAGCTAAGTTTTCCCGGTTGGGCTGTTTTTTGGCACGGTAACGCAGCGCGGATCGCGGTGCATCACCATTTAACGTTCTATACTTATAGTTTTGCACGGTAGCACACAAAAAATCAGTTTTTACCGTAATTTTTTTTCATGTGCAGCAGTTGTCAGACATTTTACAGTAATATTTCACGTTTTTTTTGCTTTGTAGTTAAGAAACAAAAGCGTTCTCTCTGCGGAAATTTTCAAGAAAATCCCCTAGGTGCGTTGGATGGTAGTGAGATAATAATCGCTCTTCCTGGGATAAACTATATGTTGAAACGTTTTCAAAGGTTGTTGAGAAAGTTTCCAATTAGCTACGCAAAATTAGTTAACACTACTCTCTCAGAAAAAAAAATTTGTTTCCTCGATAGAATATTTTTTCAACGCGTGACGTAGAAAATTAACTTTAGCTACGCAAAATTAGTTAACACTACTCCCTCAGAAAACAATTTTGTTTCCTCAATAGAATATTTTTTCAACGCGTGACGTAAAAAATTAACTAAATAAAAATTAATTTTCCACCTTTTTGTTGTGAAAAATTTTTTACATGCATCGAAAGAGCTAAAATAAAATTGAGCAGGCAGCTATGGAATTTATTACCATGTTGTGCATGTGCTAAATAGAACTATGGATTTCTAAGCTAAAAATTTTCGCAATATGAAGTAAACTTTATCAACGAAACTTCTCTTCAATGGCTTACTATAGCAATCACCCAAAGGAAAAGTTGAAGCACCATTTTGTCAAGCAGGTCAGCGAAAGACACGAGCATAGCTCAACAGTGACAAACTGGCTAATCGTAGGTATCCTGCCCCCAATGACGAGGTTGTTCTTCTACCCTTACTCTTATTCTCGTCCACCTTTCTCCCGCCGTACCATCTTCCCATTGCAAGTTTCCTTCAATCCAACTTTAAGGCACGCTACTACCCTGTACTTTACCTCATTTTTCAAATTTCACTGTTCACATTTCTATTGCACCTAGGGGAACGAAAAGGCATACAGATATGTAAAATTGAATTCCTAACACATTAACTTCTGAAAAAAATTCGATTTTCGCAAAAGAAAAACATTATTTCGCGATTATTACAAAAAATATATATACTTTCGCAATAACTTTTCTCACTCTGCAATTTTAAACGTAGATGCGTAATTTTGGTCTCATTCGACGCGTAAGGACTGTATCAAGACCGTAACGAAAGATTTTTTTAAACCTAGATTAGAAAAAATTTATGGTTACAATTGTCCGAAAAATGTATTAAAAAGAAAAATCCAATATACTTTTTCTAATCTCAGCTTGCAGCATTCTATTGCAATTAGGTGAACAAAAATGAACACCGATTTGTAAATTTGAATTCTACACACATATGATTCTATAAACAATTTCAATTTTCGCGATATAAAACGAGTTATTGAGCGAACATATATATATATATATATATATATTTGTATAGTTTGGGAGCATGCCCTCATTCAAACATGAATGAGGGCATGAGGGCACCCATTTAACCCGTGAATTATTAGTTGCGAATACAAAAATATTACGCAAAGAAACGCAACAGAACACACTTAGCATCACCGAAGCAATCTTTATTCAAAAAAACAAACCAAAGATCAACCTACAGAACACTGGAGCAACTCGCACTCTCAAATTAATTCACGACCTATATGACACATGACCAACTGTACATCCTCCGACCTCGTTTACGGCGTCAACTGTACAGGACAGCACATACTCTTCCTCTCCATCTCTCCATGTCAACCTGCATTTTGCCACTACAACTGTACAGAAACCACCCTCACGTACACACACCCGTGACCCCTAGCTCATTCTCCTCCGAGCTACCTCTCCACACGGGTCAAATTTAATCGCCACTAAAAAGGAAAAATAAAATACCCCTTGTTTAACATCATGTCTTAACTAATTCTATCCGCCTGAAGATGCTCGACGATGAGCGAAACCGGTCGCGCGAAATTTCCAATATACGAAAATTATTTCAATTTCGAAATGAAGAATGCATAGGATTATTTAGAAAAGTCGAAAACAAAAAAGAGAAATTACTAATCGCAAAATATGGTCTGCTTTTTAACGAAACATATATATAAATATATGCGCAAAACCACACCCCTTCTACAATTTTCAACGAAGAAGCGTGATTTTGATTTCATTCGATGCGGATCGACAGTAGAAATAGCAGAGCGAAGCGAAATTCTATTTCATTTCATAATTGAATTTTTATTGGGAAAAATTGAAATTTTTTCGTTTGTTTTACATCTTGGAACTTGTGTATCAATACTTTTTCCTAGTTTGAAATGCATAACATCCTACGTTACGGGGTTTCTACAGCTCTTCCGCGTCGAATGAGACCAAAATCAAGCTTGTAAGTTGTAAATTGTAGAGGTGTAACGTTTTGTGGGGTTTTATAGTTTTTTATGTTAGCCCAAAAACTTTTTCTATTGCAAAAATCGAAAAATTTTATGGAAAAAAATAATTTCAGAATTCAATGTTATGTAACTCGATGCATTTTCGTTTACCTAGTTGCTATAGAAATGCACAAACCTTAAAATTTGGAAAATTAGGATTATGGAATTCTATGAACATAAGAAATCATAATTTTCTCCAAATTCGAAATTTACGAAAACGTTTTATTTTCGAAGTACCGGTCTTTCCGCGTCGAATGAGACTAAAATCAAGCTTCTAAGTTGAAAATTGCGGAAAGAGTAGTGATTTGAGCTAAATTTATATAGTTAGTAAATTTCCAAAATACATTTTTTCCTTCCGCGAACATCGTAAAAAAAATTAGAAGCAAATTTGTTCAATATTCAATTTTTACCTATCTGTATGCATTTTCGTTCCTCTAGATGCAATAGAAACGTGAACAGTGAAATTTTTAAAATTTTGGAAATTAGGTCAAACACAGGGTAGTAGATCCCCTTAACTAACGCAGAGCATCCCTTCCGTTAATTATGAATAGGTGTTACAGGAGCGTTGAATCCTTCAAGTCACAATACCAATATTATTTCTCTATCTCTAAATTCCACGTATACAGTCACAAAGAAAGCATAGAAATTTATAATTTACTATTTAAAAATGACAAAAATATTAAAATTACAAATAAATAATCAAAGAGAACGAAACTCACGAAAATAGCGCGGTGGTAATCCTCAGGTGTTGATGATGCTCCTAAGAAAGCTACTCGGCGACTGAGTCATGGATGATGGTGGAGTGTGGACCGAACTCACTGAAGAAGTCGTCGAGAGCAAGATGCGGGAGGGGGGACGTGAAATACAGTCTCAATGAAAGGTTTCTGCCGGTACAAATTTATCTTCATTTAATGTCGATTCCCTCCCCTGCAAATGAGTGTTATGCGTGTTGAAGTCGAAATATCGTTCAAAACTGGTGTCAATGATGTATGAATGGCGTCTTAACTCTTTGGGTACTGACGGTACTCAACTGTGATGATGGCTAGTGCTTCCAGTTTAGGTCTTCTAACGTAATTTTTAAGTAATTTAACTAGTGAGGGAATATTTTGAACTAAAAAAAATACGGAAATTACAAGCATTCATGAAACTATTTTTTAGACATTCCAGAAGCCTGCACGCATATATTACCATTGGTCACATCTAACACATCTAAATTAATGCCACAAATACCCGTGCAACATATCCAATAACCTTTCTATTTAATTTGAGCAAGTTTTGTTCTGAACTCCGTTGGTTTTTGATGAATTCGGGCTAAAACTGCTGAATAATTTCTTTGTAAATTAAAAAAATATGTACATTATTAACGTCGAAAATTTCCGTCGCCAAGCGTAGAGCTCTAAAGATTCACAATTTTTTGATAAAAGTAAAGATGTAGGCTAGGGTGTCCCAAGAAATCGAAGTGAATCGGACACATTCCAACTATTGTTGCCCTTGTTTCCTGTCGTGAAAAATTTAATCACGAAAATTTTCAGCTTCCTATCTCGTCTTTTACTGGTCGCGCATTTCATTCAATTTTCTGCTGGGCGTCAGGTTGTGCAGCGGTCCCTGGCATACCGTGCAGCGGTCAATGTTGTAAGAGCATTAAGTGAGCTCTATTTTACAATAACAAATATAAGTGAGCTCTATTTTACAATAACAAATATTTTTCTTGTTTCATGAACTTCTTTCTTAGCTTACTGTTGCAATGCACCTTGTGCAATGTGCATAGATTCCGTGTTCCCTCAACTCTATACTAAATGATGCCTTCATCCTTCCTCTCTTTGAACATCTTTGTCGTGGTAAAGGGAGGCTAAAACTTTCTTATTTAATAATAATAATAATAATAATAATAATAATTATAATGCTTCCATAGGACAAACTGAGCTCGCGTATCGCAGATACTTGCGAATCAGACTTCTGTCACGATTTTCAAATTTTCGTTAGTTTGTTTGCTCTTTGCTTTTTCTCCGGACTTATTGCGGTTTTGAGCTTTCCCTTATCTTATGGTGCCTTATGGGGGAGTAGAGGTGTGAGTGGTGCCTTATGGTGCCACTCACCCCTCTTCAGCAAGGCATCACTCACCCCTCTGCAGCGAGGCACCACTCACCCCTCTGCAGCGAGGCACCACTCACCCCTCTACAGCAAGGCACCACTCACCCCTCTGCTGCGAGGCACCACTCACCCCTTTGCAGCGAGGCACCACTTACCCCTCTACAGCAAGGCACCACTCACCCCTCTACAGCAAGGCACCACTCACCCCTCTACAGCAAGGCACCACTCACCCCTCTACAGCGAGGCACCACTCACGTCTCTACAGCAAGGCACCACTCACCCCTCTACAGCGAGGCACCACTCGCCCCTCTACAGCGAGACACCACTCGCCCCTCTACAGCAAGGCACCACTCACCCCTCTACAGCGAGGCGCAGTCCAACACTTATCTTTCTACAGCAAGACTACTCACCCCTCTACACCAAGGAACAACTCACCACTCTACAGTGAGGCACCACTCACCCTAAATACCGCAAATACACTCAGCTTTCTGCAGGAAATCAGAAGACGATACATCAGTTACATTACTGATAAAAATTTAGTTGTCCTGAGACGTAATTGTTGATAAGGTGAAATATCTCGCCTTATGAAATGATCAATATATTGAAAAGGGAAATTTGATGGAGTTTATACTTATTTCCTCTCAATGGTATTTTATAATACTTTCAATAAATATAAAATTTCTACAGCTATTCGTTGTCGGTCTATATGCAATAGAAAAAAAGCCATAATTTTATTAATTGATGGAAATTCAGGTCGAATCTCACAGGAGCTATAAAAAACGTTCGTTTTGCGCGACCATTAAATATTGCCCAATGTTAATGAAAATTTGGTGGGATCATTTCCATTTGAAAAGGAACCAGAGCAGCATGTGCAGGATTTGATATTACTTTGAATTTCTACCTCTATACGCTTGGGACACCCTAAATTGTAGGCACATGCTTAAGCTAAAAGCGTCCACACTAAGAAAATTTCACTGACATTTCAGGGTAATGATAACTTTTCCCCAGGAAATTGTTCCCTAAACTAATTGAAATATCGTACCAAGAGGCTTAAATTTCTAAATGATCTACTGAGTGTTTTAAAATGAACTATGTAAATTTTAATTCTTCAGTTTCTGTTCATCATCGTTTTTTTGAATAACTGTGCTGTAAAATCATACGACTTTCTATATGATTCATACATTGGAGCCAGAGAACGTAAAGGATGTTTTTGCTTTGTCCAGACTTTCTAATGGCATAATTGAGCTCGGATTTTCGATACTCTCTTATTCCTTGTTACTGAAGAGATGAAAGGCAACAAAATTGCAGACGAAATAAACGGATCTCTCATACCAGGTATTGCTACAAAACTCATTCTTCACGATGAATTACGAGCAAGAAATATCTGAATAGTATTTATTCAAAAAATATTTAGATACTCCAAAATATCAATCAGATTGATTGATTATAATTTAGATCAAACGATATGACAAACACGTAAATTCTCAAAAAAATTCTAATTTTGATGGTAAAATTTGTGCCCATATTATGACGTTGCCTAAAAAAGAAGCAGATGGGTTAATCAAGATTTTTTCCTGATTTCCCGCTTAAAAAGAACAAGCAGCGAAGAATTCGTTTTGACTATTATCTATAAGCGCACTATCGCGTACTAAATTTCTCTTTCAACTCTTAAGAATGAGGACTCACAAATCAGAAAATAGCAGGGAAAAATGACATACTTGTTCATGTTCATCGAACGAAGACGCGCAAGTGCGAGGCCGTTACCCTCCCAATGTAAGGGAGACGGAGGCTGCACAGTCGGCTGAAGAGACTGAGTGCGCTTGATAAAATGTCACCGGTGGGAGCCCCGCCAACCAAATCGCTGCTCAGGGCGGTACAGTCGTAGCTAGTATTCTTAGTACGTATGCTCTAGAGGTAATGAGAGTATTTTGAGCACGTATGACCAATACCATGAATCATGTCAGAGAGTCAGCTACTGACGGTACTTACGCAAGCGTTAAAAATAATAAATTTACTTGAGACTCATCTTACTTTTCGTATGTTTCCTTTCTCTGAGCTATGACGGGAATATTTTTGATTCGTGGGTGCTCACCCCGATATTTGTCATGAAAAATATTGGTTTAAGCAACCAAACGAATTTTATCCCATTAAGATTACATACTAATAAATGACTATCCCATGATCATATATCATTAGCATATCCCATACGCTGAAAATAATATCATACTGGTTCAAGTCAATGATCCGTTCGCTCCAAAAGGGATGAGCAGAGAAGGATTTGAATTAATATAGTGTAAAATGCACGTCGCAAATAATGAAAATGAAACTAACCAAAAAAATTGTTTGTTCACGATCAAACCTTTACTTGATAAAGTAGTATCGCAATTTCAGAACGTTTATGAGCCTGGAGCTGATCTCATTTCAGATGAAAGCATGGTCCCTTCTAGAGCAAGACATCGGATTAGGCAGTTCATGCCAGGGAAGGAACATGAATATCGCTTGTAAACCTATAAGTTGTGCAGTCCAGTAGCCAATATATAGAATATTATGGTTCAATTCGGTGCCACTCAAACACAATATGGCCTCAGCTCAAAAGAAATACTTGCTGAGTAATATGTGATAGGCTTTTGAATGAAGGCAGGACTTAGTGATAGGATAACTATTATTCTTCCATCTCTCTTGCTGAGTTTCTACTGACAAAGAAAACTTATTACTGTGGAACAAACTGTTAAACAGAAAAATCTTGCAGAAGATGTGATGAGTGTAAAATTGAAGAGAGGAGTTATGAAAGCAGTGGAACATAACTGAGGAGGAAAGTTCTACGACTGACGAGATAAGAGGAACCTCCTTATTGTTTCAACAGTTCCTGAACATGGAGCTAACCTTGCACCTTCCGGAAAGAAAAATAGAAACGAAGATGTTCTAAAGCCCCCAAGTTTCATCTTACAACAAAGCTAAGGAAGGAGTAGACGTTTCAGGTCAAATGAGTTCGTATTAGGGTATCCGCACGCGAGTGTCTTATTATTGTCAGTTGTCAAAACTAAAAAATTGTCATAAATAGAAAGCATGCATTTCTATGGCTGCCCGCACACGAGCAATTTTGAGTTTTGAGGGGCCTCCTCACAAAAAGTTGTGAGGGGGTTGCGACCGGATCAATTACTGTGGCAACACACATTTTTTTTCGGCAACTGTTGTTGGCGATAGAGAACATTATTTCTAATGGGATCAGGTGTCCGTGTGCCATTGATTTTGTTGAACTATAAATGGTTTTGAAATGATGCTCAGTAAAAAATGAAATACGTTTTATTATGGTTGCGATCTCTTAAGGCTGATTATTATTATGGCTGAAATTATTCTACGTGGAAATTTGAAAAGTGGCTGATTTTCTGTTTTTAAATTCCTCATATAGAGGATTTTCTTGCGCTTCCATTGGTACTACTCGCTCGCGTCTACTCCGATTAGTACGGTCCCCCCAGAGGGGGGGGGGGGGGAGAGCGAGGGGGTGGCATGAACTTGACGCGGTGTGACCCCTCCCACTCCTCATATTGGGGGTCAATTAGACGTGTTTCTTTGCGGCAATGGCAATAGAGTTCGTTCATTGTAGAAAACACCTAGTTCAAAAGATAGGAATAAAAACAATTTTTTGTAGAAAAACACGTTTCCTGGAAATTTGCTAATTGGCTCTTTCAAATCTATCTTCTCCCACAATTGTAGGATTACATGAATGGAATATATACCATTCGATTGGGCTTAGCGAGCTATATCCATAAGCAATACAAAATTTTTAAACAATCATAATTTTGAAAATTACTCTACATGAAAGAAAAAAAATAAAAAAAATCATTTTTAAAAAAATCCTAAAATTCCAAAAATAAATTTATCGAAATGTAATGATTCCTCAATCTGCGCGTCCAAGAAGATCCTTTTGTGCTGTAAAGAGAAATACGTCAACCATCATACTTGAGAAGATATTCCATCTTTGTCGCGAATTGCCAACGGAACAACGCGTCAAATATCAAGGGAGTTCAAGACCAATCTCATCGTCCTGTACGTGTTACGTCGAGGTCTCCCAATGAACGAGAGGAGCTGCCATCTTCCGCTATTTCATGTAACTTCAATTAGTATTTCTTCTATTCCCTAGGAATTGATTTCTTGTAGTTTATTACGTATTTCATAATAGGAACTCATAGGGAAGTTATTGATTCAGTTAGGCATATTTCCATATATGTTTGAACGACTTTGTTATTCGATCGATCGACGTACGGTCGGGTATTTGGGGCGGTTGTGAACTCGAGGCTGGGGAGACAGGCTGGGGTACACGACGAGGGTCAGTAAGGAACAGACCTCCGCCTGAGCTAGAGTGCGCTACTCATTCATATTAGCGCTGCCCTCGGGCTGGCGCAAGTGCCACAAACTCACATAATAATTAAATACGACAAAGACAGTGAGCGCCTGATCTGTAAAGTGACCTGTGGGGGCTATTCATCCTGAACTGTTTCATGAGTGAACGACTACCAAACTGTTACTGTGACGCTACTACATTGCGAGGCACCAAGATGCTATCTTCTTCGGGGTTATGCTAACACCCAAGCCCGGCACCGTGACTGCCAGTCAAGGCACATCTCCACCTTTCTCTAAGATGAGTGTTCTTTCTTTATCGCGATCATTTGTGAAACCTTTCCTTATTAATATCTTAGTCCGTAACGCAGATTATCATTATGTTCTGATAAAGCAAGTGAAGTTTATGTAGTGAATTCTTTAGCTAACATTTGTGTTGCGCGCCTAACTGATTCTTAGGAAGTAAATTTACCATGTAGTTTACGATTGTGTATCATTCTCCTGCGTTGAGGGAATGAGAGACAAGGCATTCGAGGCATGAAATACGTTACCAAAAATAATAACTCATTGCATTTATAATAAAATAATACTCCTCTCTCAGAGGTAGTGGCAGCAATTATAGATCATTAATTAATTAAAGTCAAGGCGAGGACGTTAAAGTCACGTCTTATTTATTAAAATATATTAAAGTGGTGTGATCAAGCATCACGACAATAGGAAACGAATAAATTACATCTGAAATATGCCTCCGCAACGACGAAATGATGTGACATCAGTGGTAAAAGAACGGAAACCACGACAGAAATTCCACATTGCTTATGGATATATAGGTATGTAAACTGTATAAAAACGAATTTTCTTTTCTGTAACTTCAAAATAGTAGAAGATAGTTTTTGAAAAAACTTTTTTCGTTTTTTTCGAGAAAAAAAGAAAAGTGCAGATACAAAAATGAACACTTCAATAATGAAATGATATTTGCAGCATTGCACACCTACTGTGAACGTTTCAGGGAAATTCCTCCGTAAATAAACAGGGTGTCTACTAGGTAGTAAGATAGTAAAAAGTAGTAAAATTTAGAAAGTAGTAAAACGTAGTAAAATTTGACTCAAGGTTGTAAAAAAATTGTTGAGTGGAATAATTCTCCGAAAATTTAAAGTAATGTTACATATTTAATAGCGTATGAAGATTTTTTTAAATTTATTTTTCTCGTAATCAAAAATTTGCCGCAATTTATGGGAAATATTCCTGTAGATTGGGGTGTAATTTTAGGATTGAAGCACACAAAATAGAAAAAAATTCAAAACTTTTGCGAAAAATAGTAAAAACAGTGAACTTTTTTTCTCATTCCGTTTGATCTGAAAGTTATCTAGTTCTATGATGGAAGGTTCATTTGAGCCATTTTATTATTAACAAATTATTGAGAGAAAACAATGAATGGCTTTCGATTTGATGCGATATTCGAGACAAGCTTAGGAGCTTGTGATATCAGGGATTAGTATTGAAAATAAAATAAGGTTTTAAAAATTGTGCATTTATGATTATGAGGTCGACATTTAACATCTTTTATTACGTATCACATATGCATTATACGATCTCAAGGAAAAATGAAATAGCATAGATACATATTTTCTTGTGGAAGTATATCAAGTGTCTTTGATAGAAATAGGTTTGTCAAGTAAAATAATTTATATTTTATTGAGAATCACGATTCTTTTAAATGTAAAACATCTTGTGAACTTTGTTTTTTAAATTTTATGAATAAACATTAAGAACTAGCCAAAGTTTTTAAATAGGTAGTTGTACTTATCACTAAATAACTATAACATTTTATTGGATTTCATCTTTAGTGGATGCAGTTACCAGTAAATATATAGAGCATAGTTGGCATAATTGTTCTTTTTGTGCACTTGATACCCAAAAATTAAAATATTTTATTCACAAACGTAAGCACAGAAATAAAAGTTTTCTCAATTAGCTTTTAGAGTCCTGCTTCAATTTCAGATGAGTAAGTCGTGAATCAAACTGATTACATTTCAATTCCTGCTAATGAATAATGTTTAATTCAAAGTCATATATTTGACTAGTAAGGTCTTGATTATCAAAAACTTGAAGTAGCCTTCCAATTCTTATTCCAAAACAAATATTCTCACACTCAAAGTTGTTGCGGCAGGATAGAAACATTACAATGAAGTCGGAACCAACTTCTCCGCAGTTCATTTATATCCAGTATGTGTTTTTTTTTGGACCTGAGCTTGATTGTGTGCAGTATTATCTTCCTTTGATAAGACGAGTTTATTTTGTCCACTTCGATTTGGGGAAACAACGATTTACTGAAACTATAATTTTTTTTAAATTACCTCTTTGTAAAGCTGAAAGTTTTTTTTTCCAGTGACGTTAATTTATGTCCAAATAGAGAAAGAATTGTGCTGTAAAATTATCTTTTAATACAATGTGTCATCATTTGAACGAGAGTTTAGTTCCTTTGAAGTTCCTTTTGGCAGTCATGGCGATTCAGTTTCCTCCAGGATGTCGTCATAGCATGGAGATGCTCCTTGTAATCAAAGTTCATTCTTTTACTAAAAGTATATATTAAAGCTACATGAAATTTGCATTTTTGTGATTGGTTCTGTAATATATCATGTTCATAACCTATTTGTTATTATTGATCGCAATTAGGATGCCGATTTAGATTTTGAAGTACGATAGAAATAGTTTACAAACTCATATTTCCGAAGTGCCATTGTGTTTGGTCATAATGAAATTCCTTGATATTCTACCCTGCTGTAAAGGGATCTGACACTCCCCTGGTGTCTACTAGTTTCCAGTCAGTTTATTGTTTTTCCATATGATGAACTGTTTTCATCATGGTTGAAAGATGTTAAGACAAGGTCTTCGCCAAACTTTTGTTGGAGTCCATTTATGGTGGGGTACCTTAGAAATTTAGGTAACTTTTTTGCCGTTAAGCTTTGGTTGCTCCATGTAGTATTAAGTATTTCAAGTATTAAGAAACTTGGAGCCTTTTTTGAACTTTTGGTATTGCGTATATTATTGACGCAAATTACTCATTATAGGCCAATTACTTACTTCTGGACATTTGGACAACATTCATTGTGCAAAAAAAGGTAGTAATTTTTTGCCGTTGAAGGTAGTAAAAAGTAGTAAAATTTAGAAATGAAATATCAGTAGTCACCGTGATAAAGAGTTTTTTTGGGTAGACTGTCCCCTTAAATTAATATAATCACAACTATAGTTATTTGGTTTAGCATAGACATTAGCATTTTTATTTTCTGAGAAATGGTTACGGATTCATTAATTAACGGATTATACGGTAACGGATTATATTTCTTTATACTGTTACTTCAATAATCATCCTTAATTATCTCAATAAATTACACGTGATATGAATTTGCTGTTCTCTTATTTATCCCTACCTCAATGTCACAGCTATAGCCTTTCTTCTACTGACTCATAACTCCTCATGTTTGTTTTGGTGCCCTAAACGTGGCCAGTTATTGTCATTAGATAGCCAAAGACTTCCTGTGACATGCTGAAGTAATTATAAAATTTCTCAGGTTTTTTTTTTAGTTCATCAAACAATGTGTAAAACACTCCACGTAGTAACCCCTGACTAAGTAGTGGGGGTACCCAGTACTTCCTTGACCCCTTTTTTCGTTTCCTCCTTTGCAAGATTGAGCACTACACTAAACGATAGTTGCCGCCGTCCGGTGGCTCGTGTGCGGATTTGCATTACTGACCAATTTTCATTGTGACAATGTTTTAGTTGTGCCAGTATTTTGTTGTAACAACTGACAATAAAAAGTAACTCGTGTGCCGGTGCCCTTAAGGTGTGCGCAAATCAAAGAAATGATACAGAAAATTTGCATTTGAACTTGTGGGCAGTACTGCAGTTACGTTCTCCATAATAAGTATTAAGGGAACGAGATCAAAACCACTGGATATCTAAGAGAAGAACACGATGCGGGAAACGAAAAATCACCTAACCCACAAGCTCATATGATTGGAGAAACGCATGGATCAATAGGAAAATCCCGCTAAAGGTGTAAATGGTGCTAGAAGAAAATATCCATCTATGAGGGTTTCAAAGTAGCACGTAAAAAGGCTAGAAAGATGTCAACCTTCTGTGATGACAGTCCTCACCAACACATCTATGGCTGCTCGTCCACTGAGGCGATGTGATAGATGAGACATTGCACGAAAACGAACCTCGCGTCGCATGCGACGCGTTGCATCAGTACCGCCAGCTGAAACAACTCGTATCGCACGAGAACCCAATAAACCTCTTGCATCTGACAACAACTCGAGCCCTGCTTGGCAGCGCTCAACTGCTGATGGATGAGCTGCGCCGCGAGAAATTGTATGTATACAAATACTAGTGACCGCTCAGTCACCTATGAACATGAATCCATTAGTGATATACTTGTGGTACAAACGACGGCAACGTAAACAAACAGGCAATGGCTTCATCCCACAAATTGTTTACGTGCAGAAAGAGGTGTCATGAAAACATCATACATACTACTACGTAATGACGGAGAATAGTTTGGAAACTACGCAAGAATGAGAACAGCTGCATTCGAAGAGTTGTTAGGAAAGGTTTATCTCAAATTGAACTATCTTGACACAAAATGCCAACGCTCCATAGATCCGTCAACAAAAAATTCTCCCTACATTGAGATGAGTGGAAATAATTTTGCTTTTGAGATTGTTGCTGTAATTAACGAACAGGAATAACAAATTATTGCTCAAAAAAGTGCATTGATCTTTTATTCGGAAAATCTGTCCATATGTGCAACAATACCGTAGAAATTCAGTAAAATAACTCATGAAAAATGAAATGCCTATGAATATGAAGTATAATCTCTAACAAAAATTCTGCACTATAAATACATATAACATCTGACAAAAACTAGATTATTTAGAGTGTGAAACGACTGACAATAGAAAAATATGTGAAGTAAACAACGCTGCTTTATGATCAAATTTATCTCTATCTTATAAAATCATGTTCCGTATGAAAAATAAAATAACACAATTAATACTCTGAAGAAAACAGAATCACATTCTCATAAATAATTCTCAATTAATTGTTGGTATATTCATCAATATGAAACCAAATGACGTTATGTCAAGCAGCACCAAGCTAGTGACCATCACGGTGTGGCATCACCTCGTCGCACGAAAAGTGCAACATGCAGCATTTTGGTGCGACGGACATACGAGAACGAATGAAGGCAGGAGTCGTATCGCCTCTGTGGGCGGTAAGCTAGTCAACACAATGCTATTTCTACGGTGCTGCAAATGCACCGTGCGATTTCGCAAGGCGTCGCACCCATCGCATGCATCAGTGGGCGGCTGCCATTATCTGTCATGTTTTGCTGAGAAACATTCATAATATAGACATTTTCCTTTCAATTTCGTCACTGAAAGGTTTAAAGAGTTTAAGTACGAAGGAACCAATGTTTCATATTTTGATAAAAAAATGTATTTCGGGTGAATTGAACACATTTATTAACATTTTAATGATCAATGTTCGTGATATTTTAGTCAATTTTGTCAAAAATTGTTTCAATTCGTGAGTGTTGTATTATTAGCTAATAAATTATTAGTTCACCCACATGTTACCCAATGCGCAATAGTGGACTGATACTGTTCGGTCATACGTGGGCCAATACGCGGTGAGCGTGTTGAGAAATAAGCAGATTTTGAACAAACTTAGTTCTCTTCCGTTGTGCGTAGTTAACAGGGTAGATTTGAAGTTAGTAATTTCAATTTATCAACTCTCTAATCCATGTCATGTCTTTCCAGGAAAATTTCATTTGCTGAAGATGAGCGAATTCTCAAAACGATCAATTTTATAACTTTACTAGCAATTTTTAATTCGAGTTGAAGTGTAATGCGGTATTTTTATTTAACCTTTTTTACTTAAGATCAGGAATAAAACAATAAATGTAATCTTGGATCATGACATGAGCTATTCTTTTGGCTGATTTAGATATTTAAATTAATTTCTTTATTCTGTTTCACGGTGATGAAAGTCGGCACGTATTTCACTTAACTTTCATTGTCGCTGTGCTGTCATAGCCCCACACCTAAATGAGCAAGGAGTGTAATGTAGTTTTTAGGATTTAAATTTGCTGATAACGAAACCCAAAGGCGAGTACGTAAAAGAGAACAATTATTTATATTCGCATTGTTATAACTCTTTATGGTTGCATGTGTCTCATTTATTGTTTCATTCATTTGATAACAAAATTCTAAATATTAATGATGATATTGGCATAGTAATGATAATAGGCTGCTCGTTTCTGTTGCCATGTGGGACTTCGTACAAGCAACCGATGTCACAGTTTTTGCCAGTAACTGGTGGGTTCCTAGCGATTTGTGTGACGGGATAGTAGCTGGTGTGACGGAATGGTAGCTGGTGTGACAGGATGGTAGCTGGTGAGACAGGATGGTAGCTGGTGTGACGGGATGGTAGCTGGTGTGACTGGATGGTAGCTGGTGTGACGGGATGGTATCTGGTGTGACGGGATGGTAGCTGGTGTGACGGGATGGTAGCTGGTGTGACGGGATGGTAGCTGGTGTGGCGGGATGGTTGCTGGTGTGACGGGATGGTAGCTGGTGTGACGGGATGGTAGCTGGTGTGACGGGATGGTAGCTGGTGTGACGGGATGGTAGCTGGTGTGGCGGGATGGTAGCTGGTGTGACGGGATGGTAGCTGGTGTGACGGGATGGTAGCTGGTGTGACGGGATGGTAGCTGGTGTGACGGGATGGTAGCTGGTGTGACGGGATGGTAGCTGGTGTGACAGGATGGTAGCTGGTGTGACAAGATAGCAGCTGGTGTGACGGGATGGTAGCTGGTGTGACGGGATGGTAGCTGGTGTGACGGGATGGTAGCTGGTGTGACGGGATGGTAGCTGGTGTGACGGGATGGTAGCTGGTGTGACGGGATGGTAGCTGGTGTGACGGGATGGTAGCTGGTGTGGCGGGATGGTTGCTGGTGTGACGGGATGGTAGCTGGTGTGACGGGATGGTAGCTGGTGTGACGGGATGGTAGCTGGTGTGACAGGATGGTAGCTGGTGTGACGGGATGGTAGCTGGTGTGGCGGGACGGTTGCTGGTGTGACGGGATGGTAGCTGGTGTGACGGGATGGTAGCTGGTGTGACGGGATGGTAGCTGGTGTGACGGGATGGTAGCTGGTGTGGCGGGATGGTAGCTGGTGTGACGGGATGGTAGCTGGTGTGACGGGATGGTAGCTGGTGTGACGGGATGGTAGCTGGTGTGACGGGATGGTAGCTAGTGTGACGGGATGGTAGCTGGTGTGACGGGATGGTAGCTGGTGTGACAAGATGGCAGCTGGTGTGACGGGATGGTAGCTGGTGTGACGGGATGGTAGCTGGTGTGACGGGATGGTAGCTGGTGTGCCTGATGAGTGTGTTGAGGCAGACCAGGCTAAGGTGCACGCGCTGCCAAATATAAATTGAACGGGTATTTGCAAGTCTGCTACAGCTTGCTGTGTTTTAATTTTACAAATGTCATCTTGTCCAGGCCTTTAAAGGTTGGTTAGTGGTTCCGGTCTTGAAAGGAGGCAATCCTTATCATTTTATATAAATGCATTTGAGAATTCGAATTGTGTTTACATGTACTAATTTTCCTGGCTCGTGTAAAGCTAACACAGATGAATGTCGCTGTAAGGGTACAGAGGGGGAGGCGGGGGGAGGAAGGGGGAGTAAGTGAGCCAGAGATGCTAGTGGTGCAGATGACGCGACTTCTGCTGTACGTACACACGCACGTACATCGCACATGACAGCAGTTCGCGTTGGCCGAGCCTGTAAATTTGTAGTTAGGTTAACTTGCTATTCCGGCAACGATGACGCACAAAATACGCACGATTTTATTTCCCTTGTGTTCCCTAATCGGTTCTATGCAATATTATTTTACTATTCACTAGAGAGCTTTGATAACATCAAAATCTTTCAATACGTAAAAACTTCTTAACCATCTTTGTGTAAAAATTTACAATTTTCATTCATCTTTTCCTGTACTCACATCTACTTAGCTACGTTCTTAACCTTTCGTTGTTCATCTCCCACTATATGACTTGCCAGTCTTTTGCGATGTTTTCTTTATTTTTTACCTAATTATACGTTTTAGGATTTTAAAGCTCAGTTATAAGCGGTTTTTGCTCCTCAGCTGTTGAGCCTGACTCCAGCTGTCACTGATTTATTGATATGGATTATGTTCTGTAATGGTCCGTTCAACTTCTTAAATAATCCTGTCATTTGAGATACTGACCGGTTCTTTTTCCTTGTTTTCATGTTTGCTAAGCGAAAATTCATTACACTAACCATCGTGGAAGTTTGCTACGTAGTTCTCTGAGGTGAACTGCTTGCGCTTCCCTTCGTAATAGAATAATTTTGCTGTTGCTTAAATAACTCATTCGTTAATATGTGCCATCAACCGAGCCAAGTTTCATGATTTTACCCTTGCGGGTCAATTACCTAATTTTAGGCATTTAACATGAGTTGTGAAATGTGAGAGAAATGTTCATAAGAATTGAGTTTCAACCTTTGAATCGCGCTGAAAGTAGGCTACCTCTTACGTATAGCATACAATGTAGAACTTTCTTCATTGTTTTTGTGATGCAGCTGATATGGGCAGTAGTTGAATACTTACGTCGTCAGTGAACACTGCATAACCACTCAGTAGAGTAGAATCTTGACCAAATGCGAAAACTTTCATTTTGAATGAGGGAAATGATAACTGACAAAAGGGGAACAGGTACGAAGTATAGAAAAGGAGTTCAAACTGCTTAAAATACTGTGTAGAATCATTGCCTCACGTGTTTCCAGTCCTATGAATGAAGAAAGTGTAGAAACATTATAAAAATTTTTGCAGTACACATGTTATCTGCTATCTTTTTTTTAAATGCATCGATAAGTTGAAAACAGTTCAATTATAACGGCCAAAGGTTATTCAGTATCAGGCACAAGTGTTTCTCCACGTATTATAGGCAACAATCACCACTATAAAAAACTGAAAATCGTTCCCTCGATGGAAACTCAATTGTCGAAACGACATAGGGATGAAAGGATTTAATTTGCTCTTAAGTAAAAAATGTGATCCGAGACGTTCTTAGAATGTGTTCTATGGACAAATGACAAAATTGACAAATTGGTTCAAAATGACGTAATAAGTTTAAAAAAAGAAGGCAGTGTCTTGGCCCAGTTGAGCCCAGTTCTTACAGCACACTTTTGCAGGATTAGCGTTATTGTCAGGGTATGTTTTCAGCAAAAAGAATCGCCAAATACACATATTAGATTATTGAATACAATTCATAGCCATGCCAATGCTATTTCGACACTAACTTGCATGCTTCTGTAGCAAAACTGGAGCCCCCAGTAGATTCGATCATCCTGTGTTAAGAAAATGAACAACGAAATCTACAAAAATAGTGGCTACTAATCGCTTAATAAATCAACTCGGGTGGCAAAGCTAGTAGCAACGCATAACCCTGTTTAAAATGTGTGGGTTTGTAGAAATGTTAGTATGCTGCCAGGAGTTTAGAATTTCATTCAAAACATTAGGAGAATGTGCAAAGATGGATGAGATAGCCTTCTTAATAAAACGAGCACGTCATTAGCAGGAGTGTAGACATCGATCGATTGCTGTGGAGTGCATCAAGTGTTATCTATATAGTACTGAATTTGTTGCAGTTTCAACTACATAGTGCGGAAACTTTTTTCGTCCTAAAATGCATGAAAATGCATGTAATTTTCGAATAGCTAAGGCTTGTCTTTATATATGCTCGTGCTTTTTTTCAATGTATTTGAATACTGAGATTTTGTTGATAATTCTTCCTAGTGCCGCCAATTGTTTTATTAAAAATTTATTTGCTTCCGAATATTTTAATCCACCCTCTGAATGTATTCATACGCAATTCATACAATGATTTTACAATTCATGCTATGATGAAAAAGATCGTAAAATTAGAGGAAAAAGTTTTTTGCACTTGAATTCAAAACAGTTTGATGAATACGAAAGAACGTATTAATTTATCATAAAAACTCAAAATGTTGGTTTAACTCATGCATCATACGAGTCAGAGAGCATATAAAAATTCTACATTTATAACTAGAGCCCGGATTTTTAACATTTTTCTATTAATGCTATAACGACTATAAATACTAATAAAAACGGCATTTATCGCATAAATGTTATTTTACTCTGAACGCTATCTTGACCAGGCACAAAGGCAAAAAATAGTCATTATGAAATAAATGACGATAAAACCTGCACAAAGGAGTAGTAGACGAAGATAAGAAAAAGATACAAAGAAAAAACGGTTATTTCTAAAAAGTTGATACATTAGATGCATTACAACATACGTTTTTTTTTAATTTCTTTATATAAAACGTCTTCAATTGATAGACAGACAGATCAACCATACGAGGCGTACTAATAGACAAACCATACGAGGTGTACTAATAGATAAACTATACGAGGTGTACTAATAGACAACATATACGAGGCGTGCCATGTGGGGAATTTTCTGAATCCCTCACACAATCATTGAAGGAAAAGGAATACACAGGAATTTATTTTCATTTGTTCTCTACTTTCAAATTTTAGGTTATACAGCTTTTAGAAATGCGAATGGAAACATATCAATGCCAAAAATTCCTCGAGAGGTATGACTAACTTGAGGGGACGGTTCGGGGTAAAAAAAAAAAGTCTGTAGTTCTCAATGGATTTTTCTGAGATATCTACCGTTGGTGTAAATTGTTATGAATATTTTTTTATTTGTGCGTATTTTTGTAACCATACATGGATAAGATTATTTTAAAATAACATGAAAAAACATGTGTAGCAGAAAATCCTACTCCTACAATTTTGAACTCACAGAACTGAGAAAATAGTTTCTAGATAGCTAATTGTCTTGTCCGAAGATCCGGTGCAAAAGTTTTTCGATCATTTGATTTTTTTAATTTAAGAACTTTTTCCCTAAAAATGACCTCTTTTTCCATTTTTTGAATAATTTTGCTTCTAATTTTCAACGTGAATTGAAATTAAAGAAACTTTTGCACCGGATGTATTTTCCTTTTCAATCGCTATTGATTGGGATGCTCGCCATCTCTGTAACTTCAAAACTGTGGGAGGAGTAGGTTTTCAAAAATCGAATAGGTGAGTTTTCAGAAAAGCCATTTAAAAAAAAATTTTCGTTCATTACTAATTTTTGAATTGAGTCTTATCAGCGATTCAGTACCTTCTTATTTACCTTCAAAGCAGTGGGAAAGGATCCATATCAAAAGTCAATAAATACAAGTTTCAGAATAGGTTTTTTTTTAACAATTTTTTCAATACTGACTAATTTTTTTTCAATTACCTCTGATGCTTTGTAGCTCTTTTTGAGCCCTTTCGATTGATATAATTGCCATTCCTGTAGCTTTAAAACTCCGGGAGGCGTAAATGTTTACACAGCAAGATAATTAGCTAATGACTCATCAGCCGGACTCAAAACAACCACTCAATTACATCATCATAATTCATCACTGAGTAATAGAATGTTTCGTTTGAGTACGAAAGCATTTCAAGTAAGGCCATGAATGAACTCTCATGCTATTTCCGTAGAGAAACACTCAATACTGGCTCGTAATGGGGGGGGGGGAAAGAGGGAGGTCACCCATCCATTAGCGCACCCCAAGGTCACACTAGTGCGCGTCTTTTACCCCGTCCAGAAAACTTACCGATTGACGTACGTGAAAGCCAATTATATCGTTGGATGAGCAAGAAAAATCTCTATAAGATGAGTTTATAAACCGGAAAATTACCATTATCCGGAAATAGACCCGAACCGTGCCGTTAGAGACACCGTCTGGGTAGAAAAAAAGTCCGTTATTTACGGATGGATTGGTCTGAAATTGTCACAGTAGGTGTGAAATGATGCAAAGATCATTTGTTATCTGGACAAATTTTTTGTATCTGCACTGGATTTTTTTTTATTTGCGAAAAATACGGTAAAATAGGGTTTTTTTCAAAATGTATCTTCTTCTACAATTTTGAAGTTACAGAACCATTACTTTGTTTTTTAGATTGCTTATATGTCTATACCATATGGGCTAGGGAATTTTGATAACTTTTTTTTGTGGATATTGGGAATTAAAAAAAAAATTACCTGTTTTTAATTTTTTTTCATGTCGTGTAATTTTCAAAGTAATGGATGCGTCAAAAATTTGTAGCCCTTATGGGTACACCTTGCTAAGCCCTATCGAATGGTATATAAACCATTCTTGTAGCTCAAAAATTGTGGAAGAAGATACATTTGAGAAACCAATTATCAAGTTTCCATAAAAACGTGTTTTTCACAAAAAAAAGTTTTTTTCTTGTTATCTTTTGAACTACCGGGTTTTTTTACAATGAACTCTTGCGCTTTTGTAGCTCTGTTTAAGCCCTTTCGATTGATATAATTTACATTGCTGTTGCTTTGGAACTCTGGGAAAAAATATACATCACAAGACAATACGTGTAATTCTTCAAAACAACCACTTTTTTATTTTTTCATTTTTTTTTCAACCAAAATACGTTTTTTTGCAAGTCAACTCTGTTTTGTAGCTCTTTTCAAGCCCTTTGGATTGGTGTGCTTGCCATGGCCGTAGCTATGATACTGCAGCTGTCATCGAGCTATGAATGAAAGCTGCGGTATCATAGATACGGCAGAACAGCTAAATTCTGAAATTGTCAAAAATTATCAAAAAAATATTTACTCAGCATTAGAATGTTTCGTTTGAAAAATGAAAGCACTTTGAGTAGCCCATGAACGAACTATATTGCCATTGCCGCAGAGAAACGCTCAATTGACCCCAATAATGAGGGGGAGGAGGGTTCAAAGTCACGCCACCCCCATCGCTTTTCCCCCTCTGGTGGGCGTACCATTCGGAGTAGACCTAAGCGGAAAGTACCAATGAAAGCGCAAGAAAATCCTATATAAGATGCATATAAAAACAGAAAATCAACACTTATCCCGATTTCTACCCAGACGGTGTCCTTAAGTTCAGGTTTGATAGACTGAAAAGGCACGGCAATAGAAAAGTTAAAAAGTCATTGACGGCGCCAAACGAACTGGTACAGACTGATAAAGTTTACATATATGAAAGCATCGCAACGGCGATCTTTTAATTATAATAATTTAAGGTGTCGCAACGGCGATCTTTGAATTATATGAATTTAAGGTGTCGCAACGGCGATCTTTTAATTATATAAATTTAAGGTATCGCAACGGCGATCTTTTAATTAGATAAATTTTAAGGTGTCGCAACGGCGACTGTTTACTTAGTGAATATATAAGGGTTAAGCTTTGAAATGACAATTTATTTGTTTAAAACTTTTAAAAGGTTGAAAGGGATCAAAAGCGTTACGTTCGCAGCTAGGGCGAGATCGACGCAAGGAACTTCAGCAGGCAAGTCGCCAGGGTTGCCAGATGGCTACATGAATTTTAGGCCAAATTTTACCAAGAAAAAGGCCAAAAAAGGCCAAATTTATTTATATGTAAACTAATATAGCAGGTAGATGCCCATAGGCGCAGGGGTCTCCAAATTTGCCAGACTTAGGGCCATATTGATTGCTAGAGTAAGTTCCAAGGGCCAAAAAAGTTTTGATTTTCCTGCCATTATCTATAATTTCTAGAGTACTCGCCGAGTACGCGGTCGGCTTAAGTGTCGCGGGCCGGATTGATCACACTGGCGGGCCATATTTGGCCCGCGGGCCGTACATACAAAGAAAAAATAGACCTAACTTACACTATTCTTCAAGGAATAACATAAATTACTTTGACTTTTCATCCTCAGCAGAAGTTTGAGAGGTAGAAGCAGCCAGAGAGCTAGTTTCTTGATTTCTGTTTGATAAAAGATGCTTGATTTGATATAAGGTTGCATTCTTGAGGCCACTTTGAAGTCCTTACAACATAAGAAATATTGTTGAGATGTGCTCGGATTTGAACTTTCTCATCTAGCTTTTAAGTTCGTAATCTAAAGTTGGGCTTTGTTTTGACTGCTATAACCATAGAAACCATTCTTCCAACAATAGCATTGCTAGCGGGAGTCACCAGGCAATGAGCGCATAACCTGAGAGTTCTTTAACCAAGTCAAAACTGCATGGTGTCTTTAGGAATCTCAACACCGTCAAAATGCCCTCCTGCTTCCGGTATTTTTCGGTACTGCGGCTCACTAATGTTGATACAATCCTGAGCTAAATACAGCCTGTGCAAATCTGCAAATTCTCCTTCAATTACTTGATTTGATATTCGCAAAGGATTTTATAATATTAAGCAAGATCTAGCTGATCCTGTTGGAGACTAGCTGATCCTGTTGCTCTGCGTTCAACTGTCACGTTTCAGTTTTACGCCTTGTACGGCACAAAAACCGGAAAATGACTAAAAAAGCCAGAAAAAAGCCAAATTTGAGAAAAAGGCCAAACTCATAATCACAAAGCCAAACGCTTGCAAAAAAAGCCAGATTTGTGATATTTGGCCTTAAAAAGGCCAATATGGCAACCCTGCAAGTCGCCGCGGACAGCGTCCGGGCGTATAGACAACAAAAACCCCAGGCACTTCGGAACTCTGGTGCACAACACGTCCAATCTCCCAACGTCAGCTGAAAAATAAAGGTAGAATTTAAAGAAAACCGTCAACATTCGAAGGCCGCATATGAATTAATATAGCCAGATTTAAGGATCAAGCGAGATTCAAGTTAAGGAAAATTACCTAGTTAGACACCATCGCCAAGCACAACCGCAACACCGCAAGTTAGAAACAGAAGAAACGGCGTCAAGACGGTAAGAGGATACTGCGGAAAAAGATCACATCCATCGTTAGAAATCGAAAGATCCTCAACAAAATTTATAATGTCTATTCAGTGGTTTCATTTTATGTCAAAGAAATTGAGCACAATCATTTACACACACCTGGGCTTATGGTTTCAACTCAGTGTAGGAACTCTTAGCACAAAGAAGAGATTTAAGTTTTTGAGGAAAAAAGATAGGAAAGTGCTCCAGAGTAAGTTAAGTTTGAGGTTTAAAGTTTGCCACGTAGAAGTTATAGAAGAGATAGAGGTTTGTTTAAGATACAAGGTTAGTTTAAGTTTTAAGTTGAAGGTAACCACATCAGAGTATGTCGACTCCTCAGTTAGATGGTCCCTTCTAGTTCAAGTTTCAGACTAGTAGTTTGATTTTATTGAGGTTCTAGAGCACTTAAAGAATGAGCAGGCCATAACAGGCCACTGTAAATGGAAGGACAATCACGCACACGCTCACACACACACACTAGTTAAGAATAAAGAAGAACGAAAGAGCTGACGGAGAAGAGATGGAGAGAACAGAGAATTTAACGCTGGGGATGCCTCGACTTGCAACTGCGTAGCGCCGCAGAAACCACTAACTGGTAGCCTTAGAAGGCTCTAACGCAAATACTTCGCCGACGTAGCTCAAAAGAATCTCAAAAGTATGTGTAGAGTGTAGTCGGTCCAAGCCCCTCCTGCCCTTTCCTTGAAGTTACGGAAGCCTGAACACGACATTAGTGTTAACCTAAATACAACATTAAACTGAACATTTTTCACATTGAATTTTAAAAATGAACAACATATATATAGTTATAAATCAAAGAAATTTTTTAACAGCTAATAAACAAACAATAAGAGGCGTGCAAATAGAATAACCTTTTCACACGAGCTAATTAAATCAAAATATCATCTCTTTGATATTTTATATACAGAGATGGCTAACAACTTATAAATAATTTAAATACTGCTAGAAGATTCTTATGAATTTCTTAATTATTAGTTGAAACGAAGTAAGGAAAGACAAAAAAAGCTTTACCGAAGCAGAATGAAACACCGTCGAAAATGATTATCAAGTAGTGAGAAATAGCTAGTCACAAAGTAACTCACAAAAACATCGCACATCACAACACTCACATCTAGAAACACGTAAGCAAATATACTCGCTAAAGGAACTTCATAGCTTGTTCAACGTACGAACAGAAGGATAATTTTTTCATTAGTCATATGCCAAGATTGCGCTTTGTTTCATTTGTCGCCGTAAATTTTTCATTTTTTCTATTCACAGAAATACCCTTTTGGGCAGTGATAGATCTATTTATGAATCATTTAGCAAGTAAAATAAATTTATAGCGACCAAGAAAAGGATAATTTATAACAACGGAAATTATTCGAGGTTTTAAAAATGGCCTCAATTTATTCTGATCCTTTGCAGTTTGTGTCCGATGCGCTTTCCCTTTTGTTATCCTTGCATTCGCAAATCCGGCTTCTGATAAATATTATTCGTTATTTATAGCTGCACATGAAATAAATTTTCTGAATTATAGGCAAACCTTCCAAAGCTTCAAGTGCTATTTTGGTACTAATAAGAACTATTTCGCTAAAAATAAACAGCTATTATACTATTATACCTGCAATATCAACTTTTTAGTGCTATTTTGCCCATATTTCTTGAGCTATTTTGACTACTTTTGGGACTAAAATTTTGTGCTCTATTTATAACAACGATTCATTTGGGTTTATTGGCTCTTTTTAGCTATATAATGTGATCCGAATTTCCAATTTTGAAAAGTACTCATACTTGAGACCTGTTTGGGGAGTAAAGGCGTGTTGTAAATGAATCAACCCAAAATGTGTCTCTGATAAGGTATTATTTCCATGTATTATGAACTTTTTGTTATTAGTATTAGGTATGAATGAAAAACACACACCTGTTAGTTTAAACAAAATTTGTCCTTCAAGCCTCTTGTGTGCAGCGTGATCTCCTTTTATATATCAGCAGTAGTCTGCCAACATACCTGAGTTCCAGTTCCCTTCGAACCCTCGCTCCACCACAGAAATACCCTGATGGAATCTCTCATCTTGTTCATCACCAAGATTTTCCGCGAATGAACTCAAATTTGAGTCGATTATGTCAAATTTTAGACATGTTACATCCCATATTATTATAATAACTCATCAGATCATTCACAACTTGTAAATAATCTTCTGAGCGATTTTTCCCCGGGAAGTTATCACAAACTAACTTGTATGACACATAGGCAAGCTACTCTTATCTCTTACGATGTGTTTTGAACTTTTATCTAGAATTTTTTTCTATTTCATGACCTATGAATATACTTTTTTAATTCTATCTTGACCAAGAGGAAGGAATTTCTCTGCAAAATAGGCAAATGAGGTAGAATTCTTTCTCTGAGTTTTGCCAAATTGCTTAAAAATCAAGTTCAATATACCAGGGCAGGAAAGTTATTCCATAACTTTTCTCAAGAGGCATGATGTCATGTTGTCCTTGCTCTTTTCCATCTCGGGTCAGAAAATCCCGGCGTACATAATGTTCAGTTCTTTTTCTGGAATTTCTATCACACAGGAAGCTGTAAAATTTAGCACAGTCAGGCTGATGTCCAGTTAGCATGGCCACAATCGTGAAATTTAGGCGTGATGATCATACTGTGTGCTTGTTAGAATTGATTTTAGATTTTTTATATAGTCTAGCAATTGTTGCGCTTAAGCAATGAAAACAAATCGCGAATGGCAGATAGCAAAATAGCTTTGACGCTATTGGTCCTATTTTCAAATGTATTAGTGGAAAATCGCTAGTTGAAGTTGATATATGGTATTTGCAGGTACTCAAAAAAGTTCACTGTTGTCATTAAAAAAAGCAAAAGTAATCCTTCACCGTGAACAATGCAATCTTTGTACGTTATAAGTCAGAAGCTCACTTTTCTTCTTCATTAAATAATTAGGTTGCTGCACATTTCATTTATACCCTCTGGAATAAAAAGTATTGGTTTACTATGGCTCCTATGCTGTAGTTTATGGTGCCAAGTATTGCTGACAGAAATAGCGGTCATTAAAGTTATCATTCTGCTCACGTCAAATCATTAGTACACCAAACTTTTTCTCTTCATTTTTCCTTCAAACCAGGCGCAAAATCTCTTCACACCATGCAACGCAACGCACATGAGGAACAGATAACTTGTCCTGGTCTCCTTTATCACAATCAAAGTACGCCTTGTACAACTCGTTGATTTAGCGTACTGTGCTGCGCTTTACTTGTGAAAATTTTTACACCCCGCATCAATTCCAGCGTCTGTATAGATAATTTTTTGGCGCCGTCTTGCTTTTGATCCTCTTCCCACAACACAATTATTCCTAAAAATATCGTTTAATAAATACGACTGCATCTTTCGGGAGCAACTGACAACGCCACGCACAGTTTTCATTACGTAATGATATAACGACTGAAAACAAGGTTTCTCTCATTTATTGTGGTAAAGAATGCATTGTAATGCCTGAACTCAAATGAACATAACAAAATGCACCTCCTTGGTTAGTAAGGAGAAGGCTATTGTATAGAGATAGCAAAGAAGACGGTGTTGCCCGTTGAGGTAAAATCTCATTTGCGTCGGCGCACGAGTTCGATTCATCGATAGCCGGTGTTGGTTTTGAAAGTAAATAAGTAGAAGTTAATCATAAAAATTGCACGAGTAAAAGGCCTAGTGGCGGGAGAATTAAAGGCTAACTTCCCGCTCATACACATTACATTACTCCTAAAACACTACTGCGTTACGATGAGAGGGAACACGACTGGGCAGTTGTGAGATATTGCTAACCTAAATATAAACGGCAAGGAAAGATACAATGTGGGAAAAATGTTACAGAGATATTGTTTTTCGTATTTCTATGAGAAAAATCGTACCGTAGAGACCACTTTCAAATTGTGAGCTGCAAAAGAGAAAGATATAGAAAAACGGGGAGAAAAGAGTAAATAAAGTACAAGATCTTAGAGAAACAGAGTGACCACTCTACTTTCTTCAACCCTTTTTAATTTCGTCTTTATCAGCAAAAGAAACATACAATCTCGGGCAAAAATGCTGCACCAGGTTTTATTCCCTCATATTTCCACGTCGGACAACCCATTCTTTATGAAAATACAATTTTTGAGCAATATACATGCAGATAAGAGTTATTTTGGCTTCAAAATGAAAGCTAAAATCTTTGGATGAAGTAGCTTAGAAATGTAACGAGTTCCAAACTTAAAATTTTAGAAAAAATGAACCACATACCGAAAAAGGAAAAAGAACCTTGACTCCTAAAATTTGTTTGAAAATTTTAAGCTATTTTTTCAGATATAGAATGTTTTTGGCTTCAAATTGAAACTGAATTAAAATCTATGGACGAAACGGTTCAGATATGTGAGGTGTTCCAAAATTATCGTTCCTAAGAAAATTGAGTCAACCAAAAAGAAATGAAGGTTGCTTTCGTGTTCCTCTATTCCCTGGATATGCAAATATTTTCGATAAATATGAGCAACATTACAAAAAGATATACTTCACGTTGAGACTATAATGAAATTTCTACGAGTCACATTTCATTTCCAGATCGTCTTGATTTCAGATAAACTGGAACAGTTTTTGCTGTCCACAGAGTACATGAACCAAGATTTGAAATGTACCGTAAGAGACTGAAACTTAATAAAGCCACTGGAGCTGATCATGCTTCATGGTATGTGTGATCAAAGACCAGGTACAAAATCTAGAAGCGAACTTCCTAACAGAATATTGATGAAGTGGGCTTGCCCATCAATACAATTGGCATACATGTTATGCTGCATTATATTACTTTCACAAACTCAAGATTTTACCTCATGAAAATACGATCAATTTTCGCATTCTGAGAGCAGAATTTTGCTTAATTGTTACGAAGCAATTTACGTGATAAAAACAATAATTCTTGTTTAAAAGCTTCATACTGAGGAGAAATATTATTACGCATCAAAAACTCTAGCTTGTGTTGTTGCCGCATAAAAAATCTAGCTGGATGTTTTCAAATTGAATTGTTAATTAACTTAAGTATTGTTAATTTTAGAACGAGTTCAGAAATTAACGTGTTAGCGTAATGTTGTTTCTATCAATATATTCTGCAGGAATAATTATAATAGCCTTATATCGTTGGTTACAGTTCTTACAGATGTTCATAATAATATGTGTTAATTCTTTCTGGAATGTGACGAAGGAAGAAAAATGAACACCGTCCATTTCCAAAAAAATTATACAAGATCATTCGTTTTTAAATTATCTTCCGTAAATATCTTCAATTAAACACGCATGACTATCGTAATACCCATCCATGTCAGTAGTGAAACCAGATGATTGAAGGAATAGTGTGGAAGATGCATTCCCTTTGTTGCATTATCTAGGTTCGATAGTACATGTAAGGACAAGTTGATAAAAAATGAATCCCAGTGAGGGTACGTAGTTGAATACTCTCATATTCTATATTGTGCACTTACATTGAAATACGAGGTCGGGAACTTGCAGTATAAGCAATTGATGTTGAAACAACAACGGTTAGATTTGAACAATTTTGCCTTTACGACTTTCAGGTCAATATTCTATACTATCTTTTCATTCCTACGTATCAAATAGTATGCCAAGCCATGAGCTCGAAGAAAATATATTTTATTGCTACCCATATTATGTGATATTCTCACGCTGATAATAAAGGCACACAAGAGTACCTGAGTCGGAAACATGAAAACGATTGTTCTACAACGCTAAATACTTATACGGTATAATGCTGTCGTAATATACTTACGAGCGTAAGAAGTCATAAATTGCCACATAATGCAAACAAGAATATTTTAGGACATGAATAAGAAAAGAAAACAATGATCTCCTATAAAGTTACAACATTAGAACAAATCACATAGGTTTTTAAAATGTATTTGTGCGAAGGTCCTCAATTGATATATACGGGACTCATGATAGCCCATGCCAATGCCTGTTCATAAGACAGAGAGAAAAACATAAACGTATCCCGTCGGAAGTTATCCCATCTGTGAGAACCAATATTATTACATGTAACAAAAGAAATTCATTGACATAAGAGCTTTGGCTTTTACGACACCACGGAATAATTTTATAAGTGTTTAGATTATTTAAAGTCATATCAGAGCTAAAGAGCCGGCACGGTCGAAATCTTGAAATAATTTTTATGTGTGAAACATAGCCATATATAAAATACACGGCATAATTTCAGGTATGTATTTCCCACATGTAGACAATCAAAATAGTTCATTACAACATATGTCCGGAAATGCTTCATTTCCGAGTTATGGCCTTCACAACATTGAAATTCACCGGAACGTTTTTCTTTCCGCAGGTCGTTGCCATTACAGAAGATGTTCAAAATGACCACCTCCTGCTTGAATACAGACCTCACATCGATGTCTCATTGACCTGCGAACACGATCCCACACTCCAGGAATGTTGCGTATGTCCTCAGAGCGTGCCACAATTCGATTCCGAAGGGATTCCAAATCAGGCACCGGAGACGAATAAACCAATGATTTTAAATGGCCCCACAAGTAGAAATCGAGAGGGTTCAGATCAGGTGAGCGTGGAGGCCAAGCAATTGGGCCACCTCTACCTATCCATCGATCAGGAAATCTTCGATCCAAGTACCGGCGAGCCGTACGACTGAAGTGTGCAGGAGCGCCGTCATGCAAGAAGTGAGCGTGCTGACGATCGATCAGTGGAGTGTCGTCATAAACATCAGGTATGATGTTTTCCAGGAAGTTTGTGTACGCCTGCCCCGTAAGTCTGTTTACAAGTACATGGGGTCCAACTAACCGATCACCAATGATACCGGCCCACATGTTGAGGGAGAACCGCACCTGGTGATGAGATACAACAGTTGCATTTGGGTTTTCATACGCCCATACATGCTGATTGTGGAGATTTGTTATGCCATCTCGTGTGAACTGTGCTTCATCTGTAAATAATACTAAGGCAGGAAAGTTCGGATTTGCAGCACATTGCTGCAAGAACCACTGACAGTACCTAACTCGTGCAGGGTAATCTGCTGGTGACAGCGCCTGTACACGTTGCAAATGGTAAGGATACAATTGATACTCTTTCAGCAGTCTCCAGACAGTCGTATGGGGAACATTCACTTGCAACGCTAACCTTCGTGTGCTGATAGAAGGAGTTCTGTTCACAATCTCCAGAATCTCCTCCTGTTCTTCTGGAGTTGTAGATCTTGGTCGTCCCCTTCCCAATCCAGGAGAGTCAAATTTTCCATACTCGCACAGACGCTGATGGAGACTTACAAATGTCTTCCGATCTGGACATTGTCGCTGTGGGTACCTCTCCTGGTACAAACGACGAGCCAGCGCAGCATTGCCGTCTGCCTTACCGTAGATCAAGTGCATCTCTGCCAGCTCCTGATTTGTGTACATGACACACAGTCGAACGCCAAACACAACACTGAATTTAACCTTCGCCTAGGAATGATCTGTCAGAGTGCCCTCTTAATGTGTCCTTTGACGGCAACGACCTGCGGAAAGAAAAACGTTCCGGTGAATTTCAATGTTGTGAAGGCCATAACTCGGAAATGAAGCATTTCCGGACATATGTTGTAATGAACTATTTTGATTGTCTACATGTGGGAAATACATACCTGAAATTATGCCGTGTATTTTTGAAACACCTTGTAGAACCAAGTTTGGTGCAGAATAGTATATCTACCTTCGGTTTTAATATCTGCAAACCTCTTCATCCTATGTATTTGTTCTTTTTTTCAATAATAATTGTAAAGTATATACGACACGATGTTTTATATAGTTCATACGATTGCATTTATATTTCCTGAAAATGCTTCAAGAAGAAAACGACATTATGCTTGCAAGAGATTTTTACAAACTAATTTCCAGTGAGAATTCAATGGTCTCTTATTTAAGGGAGCACAATTCTTCTTGACAGTATTTAAAACGTGTCTCTCCGTCATAAATGTGGATCTATAATGCAAGAAAAAAGCAAGAGGAACCACAAAGGAGAAATGAAGCAATATCTGGGATGTCCAAGAAAAGGATGCCAAACATATTGTTCAGTTCGACATGGAAACAAGTTTTTTCATTATACGGACTTTAATGGACAAATTTATTTATCCTTAACTAAATAATCTTCATCTTTAATAATTGATTTCAATTCAATGATTTGATTTAATACCATGCCAGAAAATCCACGGTAGATATACTATACCAACACTAATTATAGGATGCCGAAGAGAATATGCTACGTAAATTTTTAAAATTAAAAAACATAATTCTGAAATTTCCATATTAGCTTATGGAAGTCGGAGGAGGAAGGGAGAGCAAGTGAGCCAGAGATCCATTGGTGCACACGACGCCACTACCGCGGTACGTACACACGCACGTACACACCACAGCGCACAAGCCAGCAGGAAGGAAGCAGTTCGCGCTGGCCGAGCTTTCAAATTTCTAGTTAGGCTTAACTCGATTATTCTTACTACGTTGATGTATGAGGTACGCGTGATGTCATTTCGCACGATCCTATCAAATGACTTCTGTGCTATTTTATTTAACTAATCGCTTGTAGAAACTTTGATATATTAGGAAACCTTCCAATATCGCGAAAACTTTCGATACGATGCATTTTTTCTCTTCATGCTGTTCAAAAATTTAGCGTCTTCCATCTTTTCCTGCGTATCCCTGCATGGAATTCCTACCCCACCCTGTCTCCCACTCAAATACAAAAAAAGTCTTGAGCGATGTTTATTCTCAACTACGATCTATATCATTCATATCTATTTTAGAGCTAAGTTTAATGCTATTATTGTTCTGCTCCTGAGCTGACACCCAGCACTCGCTGGTTTATTGCTATCAATTACATACACAGAGTGAGGGTCCACCTAACTTTTCGAGTGATGCAGTAATGTACGATGGTCATCAGCTGCTTCTACTTGTTCCTTAGGCATGAATGAACAGCGCAAAACCATCGCGAAAGTTTCCTACGCGGTTTTATGAAACAAAATGCTTGTGTTTCCTTTCGTCATGGAATTATTTTGATACCTGGAATCAAATTATTCTATGAGTAACACCAACTAAGCCTACAACTAAACACTTTTACCCTTGCCAGTTAATTATCTGTCATATAAAAATTATATTTTCTCGCGAGTCCTGCCTACTGCGCATTTCTGAACACCGATATCTACATACCAAAAAAATTACGTTAAGCTGACTTGCTCAAGTTATCAATTCCATCCCCCAGCCATCAAGAGGGGTATCTGAATTTTTGTTCTCAAGATTATGTTAAAAAGCATTTTCTCATATTATTTTTATTTTCTTATAAATTATCTCATACACTCTTATTTTCTCGTATTCCGTTTATGTTTTATTTACTGTTCATTCATCTCTTTTTCATTTGCACGGTTTCTAGTTAACTACGTATGTTCAGCACTGTTTAGTAAAGTAATTGCTACCGACATCTCGAACGTTGTCCGAGCATTACTCATGAAGAAGCACACCACTTCTCGCGTTTCTGTTTCGTCAGTACCTTTTGGGAGCGGCTGCGTGTTGTCTGTCTCTATGCCTTCTGTTCCAAGCTCTCAATTATTTATGCTTGGGTATTTCATAAATTTCCCAATAGTTCTGCATATCACACTGTTCTATATAGATGGTCACTGATACCTCCCATTGCGATTGTTTAATTCAATGTTCGATACATATTCCTTACTCAGAACCGAAGACGATTTTGTGCAACCGACGAAGCAATGCGAGGAGAACAGGAAGCTCGTCACAGCTTCCTTCGTTCATTTTTTGCCATTTCTCGCTGTGCAACTTCTGTTCCAGCGCTTCAACGAGCATGTCTGGTATTGCAATGCTCTCATTATTGATATGAGCTGGTGGTGCACATTCTAGACTTAATTTCTAGCCCCGCTAGCACTGGGTCCAATCTCGCAGGATTTGGACACTGCTTATCCCTCTCCCTCCACCCCCGTGTTGCTACATCAAGTTGACACTCGCGCCAATTATATAACTATGTAGTACTACTGAGGTTTATTAACCTATCTGTTCGTTATACAGTTACTATTAATCACTGCATTATAAACAATACAAGTACTTAGTAAGTGGATAGTACAGCGGAATACCTAAGTTAACCTGCATTAAATCATTATAATAAGTTATTACAACGACCGCTGGTGTTTGGCCATTCGACCCCCCATCTCGGTACTCAAGAACAGGCATTTTCAAACTTTTTTAACTTAAACTAACTGAACTTGGCCTAACCTAACCTAACTTGACCTAATCTGCTTACCTAACTTAAGTTAACTTCACCTAACCCAAATTACCTTAACTAACCTAACATTTCTGTAGCATACTAGCAACACAGAGGTGGAGGGAGAGGGGTGGGCGGCGTCCAAACCCTGCGAGATGGGAGTCTGTGCGTCCCGCTATTGCCAGCTCGTCTCCAGAAGTACCGTTCTTCAACTAGCAACCTCACATATGTGCCGTCGCGGTTGCGCACTTTCTCTGTACACATGTTCGTATGTACGGTAATGCTCCGCCTGGGCGCGGTCTTGCAGTAGTGCAGATGCTTACTCAGCAAATTGATAGTATAAAATAGCGTGCGCGGCTCGAGGAGTCGCATTTGGATCTACTGTCTCTCTACGTCAAGTACACGTTGAAGTCTACTCGTCTACTTACTACCCACTCCAAGATACGGCACACTGGTGACAGTTAGTACGTACCCACGACGTGAAATTATACTTGGTACTTGTGCTGTGATTTGGATGGTGCGAGTACGGTGATTGAAGATATCGGGAATTTCCGCCTGGTTTATCGACGGCGATTTGACTATCGCGTATCTACGGAGGTTAGAGGAAGTTCTACGTGTGGTGGTATACGCTTCGCTTCGTGTGACGTAAATATTTTTGGTCATCTCGACGACTCTGCTATGGAGGATACTGCGGCTACGGGAAGAGAAATTGAAGAAGCACCGCAAGTATATAATAACGTGTTCAGATTCATCGTAAAACGTATCCCTGAAGATACTATGCTGGATTCTTATAATTTAGATTTACAGATACCCTTGGGAGTGCCCTACAAAGCGCGTGTCGACCTGGAGCAGGAAGGAGATATCTGCGTAATGAAATTGTGCGTAAATTTCCATCGGAAATAGTGACGTAATCGTTCGACCGTTGTATGCATCAGTCGCTGAGTTCAGAACAATTCTACGAACTGTTGCAGTGTCTGTTTCTACGAGAACAATTGTGTACTGTGTATGTGATAGGAAATTACATACCGAACAGTGTTGTTTCTAATTTCTCCTGAAGCTGTGATAACGTAATTAATACGTATACATAAACAGTGGGCTGTGCATTTACGCGCAGTGTGGTACCGGGAACATACGTAAACACTCCAAGAACGTGCTCGCGCTGCGTGTACGACCTTGAATCTCGTCTGCCGTGCGTGTGCCTGTGCTACGCAGACGACCTTGAGACAGGCTGCGCAGCAGCTGCTGATACTGTTCCTGGGCAGTCTACCAGACCGACAGCTGTGACGACTCCCTGCCTGCAGGAGCCGCTCTGCCGTGGCTGCGTTGCTGATTCCCAGTTGAGTGTTCTGTAACTATAATGTTTTTGTTTGGGATTGTTAGATAATTTTCCGTGACTTCGTCAGTATTTATTTTATTGCTTTTTGTTGTTTCAAAAATTGTTGGGATCGATACCATTGAATTCGTGTAACGAGTTCCTTGTTAGTAATTGATTTCGGTTCGGTTTGCAAGTAGCAAGAAAAAATTTTGGGGTTTCAATTTTCAGTGAATTTTAAATGGAGGTTTAACCGTGTGCTATATCGATTTTTGTAACGTGAGTTTTTAGCGTTATGTTATGTGATTATTTTTTTGCGAGGTAAATTTTTTTTGGGGGTTCTGCAGTGTTATTTTTTTGTGGCGTAGGAATTCTTGCGTTGGACTGTGGCATTATTCATTTTTTTAGCATTGTGCAAAAAACTTGTTTTCTTGTTGCGATAAATGATGGGAGACTCTGATTCAGAACCTGAATTTATCCGTTCTACGGCTACCACTACTAGTAGCGGTAGAGTTTCTGTTCCAGCATTTAGTGGTACGTTACCTAGTACGTGCGCACATACTCCATCTAGTGTGTTTATGTCTGGACCACAGACCACGACGGTAATCACGACCACTGTTAGTACGCAGACTGTGTCGTTCAGTACGCCAAGTGTTACTACAATGACGTCCGCTAGTGGACCGATGACGGGTGGTAGTGTAACAACAACTTTACAAAGGGGCAGTACTATACTGTCCAGTGCAGAGCTACCTCTTTTTAGGGGCCGTCAGAGGGTCAGTGACCCGATTTTTTGTGAAACCAAGAGTTTTAGGACGCATGTCGCAAACTTAAAGTCATACATGTGTTTGTTGCCCGACGTCACTTCCGATGACGCCAAAAAAGAGTTACTCGTGCGAAGCGCACACAAAAGTGTTGGCGATTTTAATGGTGTAGTCACGAAATTGGTAAACCCTGAGGTTCATTATTCCTTCGATCAGGTTATCGAAATTTTAGATGATATCTACGTGTCTAAGGGGGAGCGTTCAGTTCATGCCTTAGCGTGCGATTTAAATCAGTTACGGCTGTTACGAAATGAAGGGCTGGCAGCTCAATTGGTTATGGCAATATCGAAAATAAGAAATTTGAGTGACCACATTCTAAATAGTACAGAAGTAGCATTACAAAGACATCCATTTGTAATTGCTAGCACGAACGCAACCGAACTCAAAAAATTCTCTGGTGACTTAGTAGTTTTCAGTCTTGCTATCGCCATTCTCGGTCCTCTTTTAGAAGAGAACTTTTGTAAAAAAATCTTCTCGAGGCCGTTCAATACCTCTGAAGAATTGTTAGCTCGTCTCGTTTCCGCTGTGCGTAATAACCCTGAGGGTAGAGAAATAATTGCGCGCAAAAACAATACCCAGTCCTCGTATCAAACCAGAGAGACTTACCTTGCGGTTGTACCTGAAGAGAGTGAGTGGGACGGGAAGGACTCGTTTCCCGAAGTTTACTATGCATCTCAAAACAACAACCGACGTTTTCATGGTCGGAGGCCATTTTTCAGAAGCAATTGGAGACCTGCTAGAGTTCAAAGGGGGAGACAATATTCATACTTTGGAGATCGACCTTTAGGTTCTTTGGAGTGCCACGAGGCTCAGGTAGTAAACCCACAACAGACTAATAAAGATAAATCTAAGTCGTTTTGTTCACTGTGCAATACCGCAGGTCATGTTCAAAGTATGTGCACGACGAAAAGAGGCCAAAGCAAATCAAATTTCCGCGGTCATGCGTGCTACACTTGTGGCAAGACGGGCCATTTTGCACGTGAATGTCTTTCGCGTGGTCGTAGTAGAGGACGAGGTGAAGCGTACTACGCTGCATCTTGCGAGGGTGAAGATTTTTTAGAGTAGACGGAGAAAAATCGGAAAATTCAAAGAGTCTTGGTGTAGAGGGGAAGTTACCAGTGCCCGGGGTTGCAGCTACTATCCCCGTCACAAAAAATGTGGTGTTGAAACCAGATACTATTATAGAGTCGACTGCTGTGGTGGATCCGCTTTTCCTGTGTAAAAATAAATTCGAATTACTAGGTGAACAAGAACTTGATGTAGGTGTAAATTCTGAACTACCTGTAGAAGTTTGTTTGTCAGCGACAATAATGAAAGAAGGTCGTTTAAGGAAAGAAAGCGATGGTTTATTTTCATTACGGCGTTCTAAGAAGCCTACAATTATATTACGTCATGATACAAAGTTGATGAGCGCTCTCATAGATAGTGGTAGCGACAGATGTTTAGTGAGTTATCGTAATTTCAAGGGTCTTAATGAGCAAATTAAGCCCAGTGCTCTGAGTATCAGAGGTATAAATTCAAAAAGCCAAGTGACAGGAGAGGTTGATCTTTGCATTACCCTGCCTAATAATAAAGAAATTAAAACTAGCGCTTTGCTGCTGAAGAATAGCGAATTTCGATATGACGTAATCCTTGGCAGAGATATTTTGCAGGACGCCGTGCTAAATTTTAAAGAAGGTTTTATCGTTCTTGACGGAGTTAAAGTACCGTTTCATGATGTGCAGGAATTGCACGAGCAAAGTAGGAAGGAGATATTTTTTAATACTGTGAGTAATCCAGAATGTCTAATGGCTGACATACTTGCGAATAGGAGGAAAATAAGAAAATATCTGCTGAAGCAGAGAGAATCAAAAATTGCGAGCCAGGAAAGTGGCGATAAAAATGGTCTAGAGATAAATACTGCAGAAGAGAGGGGTACCCCAGGCCCATCGACAGGGCGAGAAAATAATGGGAAAGTAAAAAATAAACAGCATGCGAAGAAAATAAGTGAAACTAAGGAACATGCGAGAGGTTTAAAATATAGTAAAAGACGAGAAATAGTTGTTCATTGTGGAGCAGTGGAAATGCCCAGAAATTGTTTACGTGTTATTAATGGGTATGTCAAAAAGGCTAAGCCCGGAAGGTATATTATGAATAAGACAATTCTCGCGAATGGTATTTATGTCGCCGAATCAGTTGTGGATATCAAGTCAAATGGGTTTGTCCCTGTAATGCTTTTGAACGTCTCGGAGGACGTGGTATATATGAGCGACAATACGATGTTAAGTACGATTGAAGAAATTGACGACATGGAAATTGAACACGAGATTTACATGTCTACCGTGCACGAAGCTGTGCGAGATGCGAATTTGTGCGATGCCCAAGATGATGCGGATCTACCCGAAGTCGACAGTGTTAATGGTGGAAGTTTCAATGCCATCTCTGGTAAAGACGTTGGGTTAGTATCTGTAGAAACGAGGCATTGTGGTAACGATAATCGTGTTGATGAAGTGGGAATTAATGCACACAAGGATGTTGTCCCAGAAGGAGGTAGTAACGAGAGACGTCCTCTGACGTGTGACGATGTAAATTGTGAAAATGATGATGCTAAACCATTACTGATAAATTTATTAAACGATTTTAGAGACGTAATTACTCTCGAAGGCGAAAATATTGCAGTCACGAATGTCATGCGACATGCTATTGAATTAAAACCTGATGCTCCAGTACTTAACATCCCTCCATATCGAATTCCACATAAGTATCAAAACGAATTGTTGCTAGCCAATAAACAGATGTTGAATCAAGGAATAATTGAACCATCGAGCTCTGAGTACAATTTTCCTTTAATCGTTGTTAAAAAAAAGTCGGGCGAGATACGTCCCGTGATTGATTTCCGCGAACTCAATAAAATAATTATCAAGGAAAGTTACCCCATTCCACGCATCGACGAAGTACTTTACTCTTTAGGTGGTAATAGCATTTTTTCAAGTCTCGACCTCCGCTCTGCCTTTCATCAAGTCGAGTTGGAAGAAAAATGCCGTAAATTCACCGCGTTCAGTATCGGTTACGAGAAATTTCAGTTCAAGAGGTTGCCATTCGGGTTATCCTCGAGTCCATCAGTGTTCCAAAGAATCATTTCTTCTGTTCTTACAAATATCATCGGTAAATTATGTTTTGTGTTCCTTGATGATATACTAGTATTTTCCAAATCCATGAACCAACATCTGAAAGATTTACAGAGTGTTTTTGAGAAGCTACGTGGTGGAAATTTATCACTTAAACTTGAAAAATGTCATTTCCTAAAAAGCTCAATTGAATATCTTGGACACATCGTGTCGGCAGACGGAATTCGATGCAAAGAATCAGAGAAGCTTCAAAAATTTCCGATTCCGAAAAATGTGAAGGAATTGCAAAGTTTTTTAGGTGTAGCAAACTACTTTAGGACGCATATCCCAATGTTTGGTTCAATTTCATATCCACTTTATCAGTTATTACGAAAAAACGTTGAATTTATCTGGACGCCTGAATGTCAGAAAGCTTTTGAGAAAATAAAATCTGTTTTGACATCAGATACCGTTTTACGTCATCCTGATTTCAGTAAGCCCTTCCATGTATTTACTGATGCATCTAATTTTGGTATCGGTGCGGTTCTTTTGCAACACGATACTGATAAATCTATGAAGGCTATTGCTTACTACAGTAAAAGTCTCAACTCAACACAAAGACGCTATTCAACGACGAAAAAAGAGTTCTTCGCCATTGTAAGCGCGCTGAAAGCATTTAAATATCTCATTCTTGGATATCCGATCTATCTATACACTGATCACAAGCCCTTACAGCCCTTGTTTTTCAAAAAGCTTCCTGACGATTCGGCTATGTCTCGATGGTGTCTAACAGTTCAATCCTTCGAACCCGTAGTAAAATATTTCCCCGGGAAACAGAATCTAATTGCAGATTGCCTAAGTAGATTACCCCAGCATTTAACTATTTCTGATCTTGAAGAATGCTCAGAGTTCGATGAGGTTGACGCCTTCGCAGTAACTACGCGCCGTGGTGCACTGACCGCCGACGTAGACGATCCAGACGCGACGCCCTCTAATCAAGTGGCGCCAGAGACGACTGAAAAACCCCGACTGACTGACTACGTACCTCAGTTAAAAGACGTATCGTGGACTTTAGACGAATTTCGAAATGAGCAACAACTAGACCCATTCTGTTCTGAGGTTAAGGACGCATTACTATCTAGTAGACAATCTACGATCCCTGACTTACAAAAATACTTAATTCTGAATGACATACTTTATAGACGACGACAAATAGACTCTAGGGAAAGTACTATTCTCACCTCGGTTATACCGACATCGCTAATGCACAAGGCGGTGCTCAGTATACATTCCTTATATCACACTGATGCCACGCATACGTTGTTTAAATTTAAGTTGCGTTATTTTCATTTATTAGAGAAGAGTATCATACGTAAATTTGTCAAAATGTGTGATGTATGTAAGATTCTGAAAGCCAGCAGTACTGTACCTATTAAAATTTTAGACGCTCCCATCGCTAAAGAACCGTTCGAGGTGGTATCAATGGACTTCCTTGGTCCTCTACCTGTCACAGATCAGCAGAATAAATATATTCTAATTTTAATTGATTTATTTTCGCGTTACTGTAAGCTTTACGCGACAGCAGATCGATTAGCAGATACAGTTGTCTCTTGTCTGGACAGCTGCTTCTCAACCTTTGGCTATCCTAAAACACTTCTAAGTGACCAAGCTCTTGAATTTAAGTCTGCGGCAGTTAAAAAATTCTCTTAAATTCATTGTATTGCGAAAAAAGAGGTCCTCCCTTGGAGTCCTCACAGTAACGCTATTGTTGAACGTAATAATCGCAAAATTACGAATTTATTAAAATTATATATTAACTCTTTAGCGCACACCGAATGGGACCAGTGTCTCAACAGCACAGAGAACGCGATAAACAATAGTTGAAATACAACATTGGGGGATACACCCTCGTTCATTGTTTTCAATCGCGATACGTGTCCGAGCTTTAGCGCCGTAACTTTCGAACCTAATTACAGTCACGACACGAACGTTGATATAATAAGATTTCGAGCTCAGGAAGCTGCTCGCATTGTTGAAAACGTTAGAGCTACAATAATAAATAACACCAGCGAAAGAACCATGTATCACAACCTTCGACGAAAAAATAAAAATTTTGAACTCAATGACCGTGTCTTATTGCGCAATCACATGCGAAAAAACAAACTAGATCTCGCCTGGAATGGTCCGGGTATTATCACAAAAATTAACCGAAATTACGTAGAAATCAAAATTGGCAATAAAACATTCAGGAGTAATAAAAATCATGTACTACCTTTACGTAAAAAGTGTTGAATGAAAAATATGCGACTTACGACTGACGATGTTACTATGTCCACATAATTCTACTGTGTGATTCTTGTTTCGATGTTAATTTTACGTATATTTTTACTTGGAACTTTCCTTATATAACCTTATGTATTTACCTTATATTTGCGTTTCGTTTTTGGTGTACCGTAGTTTTTACGTGCGTGATTGAGTCTGTACACATTTCATTTTACCACCAAGGTTTACATCTGCCCGAGAGCCTTGCACGGTTCAATAACCTCCTGTGTTTACAAACGCGGCCCCTCATTGCTGTGGGAGCGAGGCTGGCTCCCGAGTTGTTTTGGCCGTCGTCCGATTTGTTTTGCAATTAGGTGTGCAGCTGTCGAAGCCGTGTGGGATCTGCTGCGTGCAGATATGCTGTTTGTTCTTTTCATTGCAGCTGTCACTAGCTGTCATCATTGGTTTCTTTCTTTAAATTGACGTAATAATAACTGATTCAAACATTTTTTTATTATGAGGCCATGCTAATTGAACTGTAATTGTTTCAATTTCAGACCGAGCACGCTACCGTCCCTGTCTTCCACGATGGGAAATAGGATGACCCATGTGTCGGTGGAGGCACTCACAAATGCCCTGGAGCAACATCAGGGAAGGGTGTCCGACGATTAGGTGAAGGCGAATGCACTCGTCGACATCCTACCCGATCGAATATCTGATTTAGGTATTCTTCTTCTCTTTCCTTTAACTTTGGGATTAGGTGTTTCCTTCTTCTATCTTCGTCGTGAAATAAATTTACTGGCGGATCGCCTTCGTGCTGAAGATGCATTACTCCGCCGTCAGCAGCTCAGGTCGAGCAACGCTGACCAACCGCTGCGTCACCTGCAAGCAAATAGCGAAGTTTAGGTGTCAGTGAAGCATGGGCGGAAGTTCATTTTTTTACGTGTCGCCAATTGGGCGCTATTAGCTCTCATGCATTGTAAACGGATGTAGTATTATTTACTTTTAACATATACCTCAGGAATTAGTTATAAGGTTTTCTTATACCCTTGGAGTTTTAGCGATGATGCTCAAAATGATATCATATTCACGTACACGAAATATAATTTCATGCGATAAATTTTGTCAACAAATTCCCAGTGGCAATGCGTTGTAATTAACTTATGCGTATTTCTTATTATCCTTAACGAATGCATTGTTCTAAATTGCATTATTTCTTACTTATGCTCGAGTGATTATAATTTGGTTGTTGTTTCAACGATGCGATTTTCCATTTTCGTTTTCTTTATGTTAGTAATTGACCTGTATAGCGTGCAACAATGTTTACGGAAATTGCGACTTCATGGAGACTGTTGATGAAACTAAAATACGTGTATTCTTGCGTTGTTTACTAAAAGAAAATATTTTTCATTATCTTCATGCGTAATGTGTGCACCCTTGTCTTCGATTTTTGGGGGAATCAGATATTTTTTTTACAAATTTAATTATTTTTGTTTCCGATGATGCCTACATGATTTGATGATGAGGCTGTACGTTCATACGTGATATATTTTTTTTTTTTCTCTTACGTTCTACATTTCCGGTTGTATTTACCCTTTGGTGGTACGCTGATAGTATCTTCTTGCGTTGTTGATAATCCTTGGAAAACGTGTTTTGATTTTGGATGCTCAGTTATTTTTTTATATTGATGTGTTTGTTATTGATTTTTCTCTTGTTTCGGATCGACGTTCAAGTATACGATGTTCAAGTATACCGTATGTATTCTTTCAATTTCGTTAAATTAGATTTATTTCTACGTAAATGACGATGATTTAAACTGATAGTAGTTCCGACAAACATTTTCATGCGCGTATATATGTAAACAATTTTTTTACAAGAGATATTGTATTACCTACGTTTCATGGCAGGTTCAATGTAATTGTACGCGGTATATACGTGCGATGTTTCATTATTTTTTGGGTTGGTTGATTAATAAAATTAATTTTTTTCCGTTCATTTTTCAAAAGTGCATTTTCTTTACTAACTTTTTATTACGAGGTAACTTAAATAATGTCAGCGAGTATTGATCGTGATGTTCCTTTTCTACGTTGATGTTTAGCGTGTTTGTTTTCATATATACCTTACGTGTTTTTGAGCGGAAAGTAAGTTAAATCCTGGTTGCTAACACCGTGGAGTTTTTTTTTTCTTATTTTTGAATGATTGTTTCTAGTTTTATGGAAGGCGTATTTGCCCTTGCGATTTTTCTCACTGTACTTCGACGCGTTTTATTGTTCTTTAGTGAATATTTTCTGTTGCGAGAAATTCCTTTTTGTTTTTTTTTTGCATTCCGTATGTGTGTTTGAGCAGCGGCTCTTACCATGTTCTTTTGGTGGTGGGGGTATTGGTGATTTTACTTTGCGATGCCTTGTCGAATTTAATTTGATGCATTTGCTTTTACTGTTACTGATAGTTGTTTTGCCACAAAAGAGTAATTTTCATATTGGGTTCACTAACTAGGATGCCTTTAGCTTCCGGTGTTGATTTTTTAAGTTACGATTCTTAACTTGATTGTTTTCTTTTGTGATTGGTAATAAAACTGGCGTGGGGGGAAGGTGTGTGCCGTCGCGGTTGCGCACTTTCTCTGTACACATGTTCGTATGTACGGTAATGCTCCGCCTGGGCGCGGTCTTGCAGTAGTGCAGATGCTTACTCAGCAAATTGATAGTATAAAATAGCGTGCGCGGCTCGGGGAGTCGCATTTGGATCTACTGTCTCTCTACGTCAAGTACACGTTGAAGTCTACTCGTCTACTTACTACCCACTCCAAGATACGGCACACATACGTGACAACTGTTCTCTGTTTATACCAGTGTAGTACTATCGCTTACTTTGTATTTATGATTGCGTTCACCAGATCAAAATCAAAATTAATTAGCGGTCTTTCCAACCCTGTCTTATTACGGGTCTCATGGTCTGCATTTTTAAATATTTCAGTACTCTGTGAAGAACACTGTGTTGTGATCTACGCGGCTAAAGCTGTGAGCTTAGGAGATGTTTTTTTTTAAATTAACACCGAAATTTTCAAATAAAACTGATTAACACTTCGAGAGAGTAGAGTTATAAACGAAGAATTTTCATTTCAAGTTTGTGTCATGGCCAGAAGAAGACTGGCTCCAGCACAGTGCTCGTTGGTCGCGTACAGTCAAGGCACTCTAGGAAACACTTTTCCCAATGTGAATCACGTTCGCGCTCTCGCCGGCGGCTAATGGAAACGAATTTTTTTTAGTAGCGTGCATAATAGAAAATTTTGTTCGTAACTGTACCACAGTAATTGAAAATCTTGCTTTTAAAATATGTCTGACTTGATTTTAAATCAATACATTTTGAGCAAACCGTATCAACAATAAGGAGTCTGAGTATATGAGTTGAAGAAAGCCCATCTCACACTTTTAATAAGAAGGGATGGGGCCGAGGCGACGCAAGTAAATCTGTTACTGGAAGACCTCGTCGAAAATTAACTCACTGATGAAAAATATAAAAAAATGGAAAAACATTAGCGGAACAGAGAACAGGGATTTCTCACTTCTCTTAATTAACCCTATCCGTTCGTAGGTGAGATCAAATGGTACCACCCTACCTTATATCGAAAGTCATTTTTGTAACTTTGAGTTTCTGTGCCCAAGGTTCAGTGACTTTTCCTAAAACATTCTTATGCACAATATGAGAATGAATTTAGCATTCAGTGGAACGCGCAACGTGTAGAATATGAATTATTTCAAAAATGAGATAATTAGAATGGCAGGTTGAACGCTGTTGAGATTGCACGTCTGACAGCCGGGTGCGCAATGCAGCGATCATGGCTGAGCGATGTTGCTGCTGCTGCAGGGGCTCACACGCTGGCGAGGAGTGAGGTCGTGACGTCATTTGCTCCTGTCTGTTCCATGGCTTCACGATCGCGTAAGCGTCTAACCGAAGAAGAAATTTTAAAACTTCTGCTAGAAAACAACAGTGAGTCTGAAAATGAAGAAACTGTCGACAGAGTTTTGGGTACTGATGCAAGTACACGGGATCTGGACGTACAGGACGAAATTAGCGCAAGTAGCGGCGATGACAACAGCAGTGCCATTGCCACTGAAAATGTTCGTCAACGAAAATCGCTTACGTATCAAAGGTTAGTAAATTACCTCGATGAGAGCCTAAAAATTGAAAATTACACTCCATATTCAGAGCCTGATGATGCAAAACAATATTGTTCTGTAATAGAAAAAGGCAATAAACTTGAACCAAACGTGACAATTGAATGGACAAATCAACAGCCTTGTCCACCAGTTGGGAGGCAAGCTACTGAAAATGTTATGCGAACCAAAGGTGGCACTATCAACGACGGCACCGCTGCGGATACCCCGATCAGCGCTTGGAATCTTTTCTTGACTGAAGGAATGGTTGCTGAAATTGTTCAACACACCAACTGCAACATTGAAAAAACCGTGACAAACAATGCAAACTACAGAGAGAAATTACCTACTCACGCTAAGAAAACAGATACCACGGAAATACAAGCATTCATTGGGTTGGTGTATGCCAGAGGGCTTTTGTCACAGAATCATTTGGACAATAAAATCTTATTTATGGATAAAATTGGGCACCCGGTGTTTGGTGCCACAATGACGGCACACAGGTTTACTTTCTTGCACCAACACCTTTCCTTCGACGACCCGGACACTCGCCAGCTACGCTTCAAAACTGACCGATTTGCTGCATTTCGCAAAATATTTGAAGCTTTCAACGACAGATGCAGTAGCGTGCTACAGCCTGATGAGTATCTTGCTCTAGACGAAACACTGTATGGATGCAGGAATCAAATTTCCTTCAAGCAATATAACAGCACTAAGCCTGAGAAGTATGGGCTGCTGTTCAAGTCCATAAACGGTGTCAGGTACCCGTTTACATTCCGAGCCGTTGTGTATGCAGGAAGGCCTACCGAAAATGAAGGTCCTTACTATACACCTGGCATTATTCCCACCGTGCAGTCGCTTGTGTTGGGTCTTGCAGGAAAAGTTGATCTCAGCGGTCGAAATATTACAATGGATCGTCTTTACACGAGTATCGAGCTTTTCCAGTGGCTATTAGCAAGGAACATAACTGCTGTTGGAACTCTAATGGCAAACAAGAAAGGTCTCCCAAATGAAGTGAAGGCATTGACTGGGCGGGAAGTAAATTCCTACGAAGTCTTCTGGGTAACGCAGGAAAGGAAGATGTCGCGGCTTAACAGTGTCATCTGGGTACACCAGGCTTCATATTAGGGGATAGACAAACCGAACTAACCTAAATTTATTGAACACAGTATTTAGGCGCGGGAAATCAGTTGTTTTTTAACTGAAATCTAACTGAATTCCAACTGAAGTCGCTGAAGATGCGGGAAACCAGTGACGCCGGCGGGGCCGCAGTTCTTACTCTTGATCTGTGCCCTTCGTGCGGTCCACCTGAAAAAAATAAAAAGTGATCGTCGTTGAATAAAAAGTGCTCATTTCGACGATCGCTACCTTATGTTAAAGTTTGGCCACCAAAGGGTCGGGCATTCATGTTTTTATTAATGTTTTTTAGTCATGATTTTTCAGTAAAAAAACGCTTGAAAAAACAGCATAGATTTTTTAAAGTCACATATAATATTGTTTTTTAGTCATGATTTGTTTGGTAAAAAAACAACATGGTTACATTTGGTACCTGAAAATATAATTATATTCATAAATTAGTCATAATTTTTTGTATAAAAAACATGTTTTAAAAAAACTGCTTTTATTTTTGTTCACATAAAATATATTAGTATCCATGTTTTTAGTCATTATTTTGTAATATTTTGGGACACATAAAAATAAAATCAGACATAGTAGAAATAGTAAGTACTGAATTTTGACTCATTAATTTAAGTTCTGTTGCTCCTGCTGTTCCTCTTAGGCTCCTCTAGGTAATTGTGGGTTATCTGCCACCACTTTTACAGTATGGTTTCTTTTTGATGTTTTTATTACAAAAAATGACTGAAAAACATGGATATTAATTAATTATAGGTGTCCAAAAAACAGGCATATACTTGAGAAAATTTAGGTGTGTGCAAAAGAACACATAAAAACGTTTTTTTCTGCAACAAAAAACCGCCATCAAATAAAACAGTTTTTTTGCGTCACTAACCGCCATGCCGTACTGATGTCGCTGCATGTTGCGGGCGAGCATCTCGTCAAACGCCTCTTGCGCAGCCGCGCGTCAACAAGCTGCTGCTGCTCCGCCTAATTCATTTTAGAAACTAATCAAATAAAACTACAACTTCCCTCTCACACAGAAACATCTATCTCAATTATGTTAGATGAGCCCTTAGCCCGGAATCTCACATTTTTCTACTGGAAGAGTTAATTTCATAATAAAATGTCCCCCTAAGGGGAAATAAATTAGTTTTAAATCAAGCTACTATGTTCAAGTTTGTCAAGTTCATTAGGTCATTAAAACCAGACAACGAAAGCAAAAACATGAATCATGACGCCAACTGTATATAGGATCCTTTACACAGATGAGTAGTCATTTTTATAGTTATTTTTTGCTAACATAGGTTCCCGAGATGCGCACTGCACAGAATACTTACCGCCTCTTCAATGACGTTGATGGAGCTAGGCGAAGGTTCGTGCTGTGACGGGCCAGGCAGATGCTGCACCTGAACGGCTGAACCTCACCACTGCCGTCGTCAGCCATGTTTACGGACGATTTTGTGACGTCAACCACGCCTGAAAATTTAGGACGCTTATGACAACCAGGGAACTGTTTCGTCTGCAAAGAGTCCCAAGGTCTCCCATGGGATAAAAGCTCCTAAACCCTTCCTCTATCATGTAGAAACGTCATTTGTTCCGTGTTGGCAATCCAAACCCCATAATTACCCCCAAATTGCCCCCCTACCCGCAGTTGAGCTCAGCGAGACCAGCTGCGGCTCTGCTTAGCTGTGGTTGGTAGCTCCAAATTTTTTCTCTTGTGTTTAGACCACGATATACACAAGACAGGTAGGTCCACTTCAAAGGGGACAGCTGCTCGCAACCGTTAGACAAGCCAGCCAATAGGAGACGTTTGACCTGATGACGTTGCCACACCCATACCACGTGACCCACACCACACTCGCGGCAGCGATGCACTGGCTGTCGTACGTACGATTGCACCATGGCAGGAACTGCCGGGTTTCCGCACATTCGTATTGAAAAATATTTAAATAGTCTGGAAACTATGATACTGAATAACTTTGATAATCTTGTATGCAATGCTTAATAGCCATGTAATAACTAAAATTTGTGTGCATACTGAGCAAAACCTTCATATTTATCAATCCAAAGCTCCGTTTAGGACTGGCATACTCATTGTAATTCTAAAATTCAGATGTTTTTTTTTCGAGTGTTTAAAGGATAAATCAAATGAAAGTCCTCATGATGTTACTTCATATTTTCAGAAAGAAACACAGAGTTCATAGTTCGTCAACGTAAATAAACCACAGGATGAAATTAGTCTGGCAAACAATGCTTTCCGCTTCTAGAAAGTCTTCAATTCTTTTAGAATACTTGTTGAACGACATGCATAGGAAGCAGGATTAGTTTTTCACGATGTCCATCATCTTTAATGCACATTTATTTCGGACTATATATATACATAGATATATTACGGGCATCGTATAAATTCAAATTATAAATTAAAAGAATTGGCTCCCGAAGTACAAATCTTCCGCACAAATCTTTCTCATGCACCTCTTTCATAATCTGCTGTGCTGTCTTTCTCTTACCTACCGATTTGTTCAGACGATTTTTGAATAATCACCGCTACATCATATTGCGTTACAAAGAACGTGTTAGCTTAGATTATTTAATTTTCGAATTGCTCTGTACATGATCAACGTCTAAATAGTTGAAAATTTGAATAACGAGCATTGTTGAACTAAAAGTATAGCTTTGAGTAACTCCAGGAATATTGGCAGTATTGCTGTAGTCATTCCAGTAGCTACACTTTTCCCAGTGAAAATCCCTCAATACAGTAAAACATGCAATTACATGGAAAAAGTAGCCTTACATCCATATTTATTCGATGAATACATTATTATTATTATTATATAAGAAAGTTTTAGCCTCCCTTAACCCCGACAAAGATGTTCCAAGAGAGGAAAGAGGAAGGCACCATTTAGTATGGAGTTGAGGGAACGCGGAATCTATGCACAAGGTGCACAGAAACAGTAAGCTAGGAAAGAAGTTCATGAAACAAGAAAAAAGTTGAAGAAGAAAGTAGTATGTGCTGAAAAACAGGACAGCAGTGGACCGAAAAAAGATGGTCCGTAACAAAACAAAAACCTATTGTATTACAACAAAAGGAAGCCTACCTAACCTTTAGCTCAGGCCCTCACATAGTCCCCCTGGGAGCGCTAATTCCCATAGATACAATACCTGTATCCCCCTGAGGGGTTCGATAAATACATTATTGTAGCAATTTTATAGTGAACACTACGTCCTTTAATTAATAAATATACAGATATATATATATATATATATATGTGTACAGACATATACGGCACACATCCTATAATATGCCATTAGCTCCGGTTTTATATATATGTATATATATATATATATATATATATAAATGAATAATAATAATAATAATCTCACTTAACAACAACTTCGGTCATAGACTATTTAGTTGTCGCTTTGGCATTTCTACCAAAGTTGCTGTGTTGTTGTACGGTGATACACTGAGGTCATGAGTGTCTTCCATCTTTCTCCGCTATCTATACAGATTACTTCAATTACGACGTTATTGTTCGCATATTCCATCTTACTCAGTCAAGTACGATGCAATTCAATACAATACACGTTTCAGCAAAAAACAGAACTCATGTCCGACTTCAACAATACGAGTAACTGGCATAACACATTAAGTACGCCCTCCTTTCGTCGGGCCACAACAATTCTCCAGAACTTCACCCCCATTCGTTACACAGCAATATAGTATTACATAAATGTCGATAACTACCGTTTAGCATGAGCCACCCGAAAAGGAGCTGTCATCGACATACTAACACTTATCACAACATTTGCTTCTTTTTACCAGTCATCATATGGATTCAATCACCATATGAACAAAGATTGAGGCCAATATAGCTGAAACTCGTAATTTTTACCTGAAGAACCAGGGTACATGGATGCAATGGAACAATGAATGTGGAAGGATTGAAGCTAGGACCCCAAAGTTGGGGTTCCAGCTCACACCCTCACTTTGGCTGAGCGTCTTACCCGCGCTGGGTAAGAGCTCCAGCTCACTTACCTCAACTCTGCGTTGAGGAGCGCAGTACGCTCGGCCCTTTAGGTTCTAAACTGTGCCGCAGAAGATACCAACTGCTACAAGACTAAGACATAGGCAAACCGTAATACAAACATTAAAACACAACCTCGCCACTCTTGAACTGGGTGGGTCCACTCAGATTTAACATCATATATTCCCTAATACATTCACTTTTTTAACAAATTCCATTACTTTATGAATACGTTTCCCATCAGATAACAGGTTGGCCACGCTTATGTTTCCTCCTGTCACCGCTTAGAAATTACAAATCTCATTTCCTTTCCTGTTGGACATAAATTTTAAGACTTCAGCTGTAACCAGAAGCTTGAAACGTAAAATACACAATTTGTGAAATCTATCCTGCAGAATTGAAATCTCTTAGAAATACCTTTCCGTTATAAAACCAAGAACAACGTGAAGATAACTCTCAAAGAAATGCTATAAATATAAAAATAACACCAATCGCTACACATATTATACAGGGTGGGCCAGAAGTAACCGAGCCTTTTAATTTGCTAATACTAGAAAAACTATGAACGCTAGGGAGTTGAAACTTGTTTAATTTGAAAGAATAACATTTTTATGGTTTATCAAGGCTAAATTTTAAATACGTTCGAACGAGTGCCACGACTGTTTAGACAAATTAGAGCTCATTTCTTTGTCGCTTCCATAACGCTCCTCAGTGTATCAGGCGAGAGTTGAGCTATTTCATATAAAATTTTATTTTCAAGTTCTTGTAAATTTGTTAAATTGGCTACATTAACTCGTGACTTACGGGAGCCCCACAAGAAGAAGTCTCATGGGGACAAATCTGGAGAACAAGGAGACCAAGGGATGTTACCAAATCGTAAAATTAAGTTATTTGGAAAGCACTCTCCCAACAATACTCTTTCTCTTCCTGTTAATAACAATAGTGTTGTTAACCTATAAAAAAATTTTTCTTTCAATAAATCAATTTCAACTTCCTAGCGTTCATAGTTTTACTTATATTATCAAATTACATGAGTAAGTTACTTCTGGCCGACCCTGTAAAAACCAAGAGACAATTAGCATGGGCTGGACAATTTTGGAACACATTACAGCTACTACCACACCTTAGAAGTACTGTCGTAGCTAAAATCAGAAACTGTGAAAGGATAAAAATGAATGCTAAAAAAGTTAAAACATTAACACGCAAGCTGGAAAGTGAAAATAACGTTTTTGGAACTTGCAAAGCCCTAGGGACTCTTAGAGCGTGATTTACGATATTAATAAGTTATGTCTATATTTTACGCAACGTTGATTCGAGATCAGATGTTAGGTTAAAGGCTCCCTAACCGCAACAAAGACGTTCGAAATAGAGTAAGGAAGAAGGGACTGTTAAATATGGAATTAAGGAAACGCGGAATCTATGCACAAGGTGCATTGAAACTGTACATTCAGAAAGAAGTTCATGAAACAAGATAAAAGTTTAATGAAAAAGTAGTAGTAGTAGCAGCTGAGAAACAGGACAACAGTGAACCAAAAAAAAATTGTTCATCCCATAATACAAACTTTATTTCAACAAAAAAAGCCTACCTAACTCGCTACTCGGGACCTCACATATTCCTCCTAGGATCGCCAATTCCCTTGGATACAGAAGTTGTACCCCTTTTATGATGAACTGTACATGTATTGGATCCAGGTCATATCGGTCTAACCAAAATGGGACAATTTGTAGTAGTAGTAGTAGTAGTAGCTAGCGCTTCAGTTACTCAAACTATGTCACACCGAAGGTAACATAATTTAATTCGTACCAGACTCTTCCAAATCACCACACAAGATGAACATCACTATTATTTGAAACATCAAAATTATATGAGCATCGTGGTTATAATTGCAACTCAAGATTACAAGTGTCTCCCCATTAAAATTTGTTCACAACACTGTACAGTCGAACGCACTGGGCATCCAAACCCCGTAGTGGGGTTTCAGCTGCCCACCCATTTATGGCCGGACGACTTACCCACGCTGAAACCCCCGATGTACCAACGTAGCGCGCCCGGCCATATTGCAGTTTCTTCATCTTCAAACTTCTAAGACGATATGACGTCTGACTATAATGCGTTACAGCGCGGCTTCACGTTAAATCTCTTCAAGCAGTGCAACATGGAATACGAGGGTTAGTCAAAAAGTTCTCAGACAATTGCCATAATTTTGAACTGAACAGAGATTAACAAGTTGAAACCTGTCCTTAGAGCTTCCTTGATAACTTGCAGCTGTCTCATCAGTCTGTGTCAGGTCAGCATCGAGAGAGGTTGCATCTCAAAATAGTAATTTTCAACCTTTCAAATGACAAATTTTGAGATCAGAGCTAACATCAAATTTTTAACTAAACTAAATTGGAAACCTGTTGAAATCATCGAAGCTTTGCTAACAGCAGGTTTATGGAGACTCTGCACCACGTAGAGCAGTCGTTTATGATTGGATTGAACGCTCTAAAGAGGGAAGAGTCCAACTTGATGACGACCCATGAGGAGGAAGACTCACAACAGCAACAAATGAAAACATCTCTCTCGTAAAGAACCTACTGGAACAAGCTCCCCCTCCCCCCAATTTTATCAGGAAGGCATTTACAGGTGGAAAAATAAATTACAAAAGTGTATAGACCACAATGGAGCTTATGTAGAAAAATAAAAGTAATGAGTTGTTAAATAAAGAAATTATGGCATTGTCTGAGAACTTTTTGACTAGGCCTACCCCTCGTATCCCCCTGGGATAGCTAATTTCCCTCGACACAGTAGTTGTGTCTCCCTGATGATTAATTATATATTGGGTCCTAAACCCCTTGACACCAATTAGTAATGTGAACTACTTCAAGTCTTCTGGTAGCTGAATAATCGCATAATATAATTCTAAGAAAAATTTGCCCCTCTTCATTTCAACAGAAGTGCTCCGTGTTTTCCATCATTAAAAATTTAAAGTTATAGTTAGATACACATTTGTAAAAATCTGCAATGCACTGCTGTACCCCAGAATACTTAGAGGACATGCGAATTAAATTCAACTTAATAAAGTAAACGCAATAATTTATGTTTTGTTCAACGCTCCTGTAGCGCTGCAGGACTGTGCATGATGCACGGGTCATACCAGTCTTACCAAAATGGGACACTTTAGAGACCAAGTTTCATCGAGGGGAAAAACTTAATTGTTCGTTATTTTGTCCCTTTTTCTTTCACACATGTCTTTCGTAATGATCTACTCTGATTGATTGTACATTTCTACACTTCACATAAAACTTGATGAGGGAGAATGTAATCTGCGAGCAACAAGTGTTAGGCCTGGGACAGTTTGAATCGATTACTTCACGAATTGTCTTACCAAAGCCAGGCAAATGACTGATTTCTGCTTAACAAAACCAAGAACTGAATGAGTCCGTAAAAAGCAAAAAACTATTCATTATAAAAAATGGCTACTTGACCGTCAGCTCGAGATCTCATATGCTCCTTATTGGAGCACTAATTCACACAGATAAAATACTTGTCTCCCCCCAGGGGTGCTTTTAAGTTGAAGTTATTGTGATAACAATTTAGCGTTGAAGAATTCTTCCTTCAGCAACAAATATATTTTCATTTCCACACACGTACGGCCTTTCACTTTTTCTGTTTCAAAAAATTTTCGTTTTTCCATACTTCCCTTGCACATAACTGGAGACATTTCCTCTTCTTATCCGTATTTTTCTTGCTAATGGGTTGAGGGTCCTTTTTCTTCTGTTTCGGAACCTGAGAGGCAAAAAAAAATTAGCAAACTCACAACAAAACAGCATTTCTGTGATGTAGGTGCAATTCATCATCACAGTGAGAGAAGTTGAAACTTGGAAGAGATGTCTGTGTGATGAAAGGAGACTTGTAGTAAGAACAGGATGAAGAGGATGACTATAAATTGCAAACCGTGAAATGGTGAGCAGGACCAAAAATGTACACCAGGAAATGCAAATGAATCCGAAATTCCCTGAAAACAAGCAGGAGAAAAGATGGGAATGAGAAGAATTAGGTTAGATTATTGGTTAGTTTGAACCTCCCTATCCTCAACAAATGAGATCCAAAGAGAGGAAGGAAGAAGAAACCATTTAGTAAGGAGTTAATTAAAGGAACGCTGAATCTGTGCAGAAAGGGCATAGAAACACTAAATTGAGAAAGAAGTTAATGAAACAAGATCAAAGTTGAAGTAGAAAGTAGTAGGTGCTGAAAAACAGGACAACAGTGAACCGAAAAAAGATTGTCAGTTAACATAACCAAACATTCAATTTCAATAAAAAGAAGGCCTACTTAACCCTTTAACGCCCACATTTTTATACTCATATTACTGTTATCACAACCACTTTCACTAAACCGACACTGGCATTAGGTAGTCACTGTTATCAAAATTTGGAAGGAACTGCCACTCGGCAGTGAATTTCAAAGGACACATTAGTGAACAAATTTGGATAAGAAATATAATATATTATTGTTATTTTTGAAAGAGGACCGTACAGTCCACTTGGGCGTTAAAGGGTTAAATCTAAGCTCGGGCCCTCACATTGTCCCCATGGGAGCGCTAATTCCCATGGATACAAAAGTTGTCTCCCCCTGAAGAGGAATAAGAGGAGAGAGACATGGAAAGAAGATGGAAAGAAAGGAAAAGGAAATGGAAAGGAAAAGGACATACATCTTTCTAACAAACACTGTAGCAAGTTGACAGGAGTTATGTTATATGAAGCTTTTCATTACCAAAAAATTAACATAACATCATGAATAATAAAACACTTCTCTCAAAGCAAGCCTAAATTTCACAAAATAATTAATGTAACATCTCACATGTTAACTCAACGTAATTCGCCTGAAATACTAAACGTATATACACAAACCATCACCTGAACCATGCTGACTATCACTGTGCCATTTATTTTTCCATTCTGACTAGAGTTCAATCATCTTACCTTCAGAAAGAAGCCCAAGGTGTCTCTCTCAGCTGCTGATCAGAGAGTCTTGCAATTGCAGGCAAAAGGGGTACGGATGAGAAACTCCACGGGGGTCTTCATATATCTCAAGATGAAGACGAACATTTTGGAGTTTCTGCAGTAGACGAGCCTTGTGGTAAATGTTAAAGCTTCCATAATGCACTTTGCAATGCCAGTATCCATTACTGCCAATCATGAATTAGAAGAATAAATATTGTCAAAAAGGGTCCCACCTTTGAATGTATTTGTGATATAATGTTGAAATTTTTATACAGAACAGGAGTCCTTTTCTTTCTGACAGCATTTTTTCTGCCATTCCTTGTTTTTTGATGTCCTTTTGACCCTCATGGGGCATGAAAATAAATTCCCTCAACAAGATGGGTCATAAAATGCCTTGATATTTTCTGCCACTAGACATTCATCAAAATTAAGATCTGGTTGACCCAGGGTTCTTGACAGCTTCTATTAGTTCCAGATGGGGAAGTTGTAGAAATGCTTTAAAAAATTAAACTTCTTCTAGTTACACTTTCAGGAGTTACAGTAGTGAGGATGTCATAGTAACATCATAAACAGTCTGGCAAGCTTCAATGCTTGCCAATTTAGGAGATTGAGAGGCTCTCTTTTAAGCTGCTCGTGGAGTTGAGCATGCTTACTTAGTTACTGTCTGAGAAGTAGAATATTTTGACACTTTGTGAATTACCTAACTCAGTTGACAATTATTTGAACAGGCAATTTAAACTCATGTCCAACTGAAGTGGGTATATGGCATGATGCAGCATTTATTAAAGGTGAAACCTTCCCAAGGCAGTGACTGGCAAGTAGCATCCATTAACTTAACCACACTCTTCCTGTTGGACAATGAGAAAGAATTAGACAAGGTACAGGAAGTTGGTAGAATCATCAATCATGACTAATATTATTTGCTCCTACAGCCGTAATAAGAAAATCTTGATACTACTGATACCAGAACTTAGTACAAGAATAAAATTAATTGGACTATAACAATAAATATACTACAACAACAATGTGTAATAACTGATCTGTACATGCCTCTTGATTGAAGCATTTCTGTTTCAGCTGGGAAATTTATTTTTCCCTATTGGAAATTGGAAGCAAATAGGGCTGAGATTAGTTGAAGACTGACTGCAAAAGCCTTACAAATTTTTTTCATTCACATAAATAGTAGGATGTAACCTCATGACCCATAAGATTGGTTTCCAGTGTTCCTCCCTCAATCACTCAATCCATTACTAAATTCTTTCCATTCCAGCTTGTCATTTCATCTTGAGAGATTTTTAATAAACTTCTCATATTCTCCCACTTTCCCTTACCCTAATTATATTTTAGAACACACATCAGGCAGTCAATGTAAATGTAAAACTCATTTTCACCCATATATTCTGTGTCATTACTCTCTCTTTTGGGTATTTGAGAAGGAGAGGACCATAATCGATTTTCCAATTTTTGCTGCCTAAACGTAGTTGATATGATGAAACAAAAATTTTTTCTTCTAAGCACTTTGTGTTGTAAATGAGTATTTAACGAGTTATAGCGGTATGTTAATTTTTTGTCTTTGATTACTGGAATGTGCTCGAATAAACAGCTACTAATCGATTTTTGAATTTTTGGTCCTTAAATCATGGTAATAACATCAAAATAAACTACTTTTCTACTATACACTTTTTGCGGCGAATGAGTATTTTAAGAGTTATAGCGGTAGATTTAGTTTTGTGTTCCATACAGCAGAAACCGTTGCACGCTTGAGCTGTTCAAGTACGTTTGGGTACTTTGAAATTTATCAATAGCAAATCCCGCGAAGCCTGAACCCACTTCTAGGATCTTTTAGCTAACAACACAATAAAGGTTATCACCCATAAACAACAAGTTATGGCGGTAAGTTAATTTTCGTTTTTGATGGCTGAAATGGGCTTGATCATTCAAACGCATCGATACGGAAAGTCCATTGTAGTCTTCCCCTCTGATCAATTTCCTTCCGCTTCAAACATTAGAGTTACGGTAAGTAATTTACACCTATAACTTGATAAATACTCATTATTGACAGGAAGTGCATAGAAGAAAAATTGTTTATTCAGATCTAATTATATATGTTTAGGCACCAAAAAGTGGAAAATAGATTATGGTCCTCTCCTTCACATTTACTCTCTCTAGTTTCAATCATCCATATAACATAGTCAATTGCTCTTTTCAACCCCTTTTTCTTTTATATCAGCTAAATATAGACAATAAAAATTTGTGATTTTTTAAAATGTCCCACTGATATCAATCACCATATACATCTTTCCTTCAAGCATAGCCACATTAAAATTCATATTTTTGGACATCTCTACAAGCCAGCAATATTATTGCATTCAAACATAAACTTGCATTCAAACATAAACTTGCATTCAAAATGCTCTTCAAAGGCTGTGTAGTTTTGATACTAATAACAACAAATATACATTTATAGGGTAACACATTTCGATATTTTCTTATTATTAGAAAACATCCCCACAACCTGGTTCTTTATTCTTTCTACAAATCTCCTGCAATTGATAATTTAAATCAATACAACTAACTAAACATTTGGCCCTTGTTCATCTAAAATTGTAGTTGCAAAGTTACCTTTATAATGAAACTTGAAATTAAAAATCTATGACACATGCTATCTGCGTAGAATTGTCATTAATTTGAATAATTAGTTTCTTATCAACACTTCTGGTTTTGGTAAATGTGTAGCGCTTGGCAGTAATCAATTTTCCATTTTTTGGTGCCTATACATAGTTAATTAGGTTAAAATAAAGAAGTTTTCTTCTATGCACTTTCCGCAGCAAATGAGCATTTAATGAGTTAAAACGGTAGGTTTAGTTTCGCCTTTGATGACAAACGAGCTCGCATAAACAGCTACTCATCGATTTTTTAATTTTTGTTGCTTGAATCACGGTAATAACATATATATCAACTACTTTTCTTCTATACACTTTCTGTGACAAATGAGTATTTTACGAGTTAGAGCGGTAGGTTTAGTTTTGTCTTTGATGACTAGCGCGTTGGAAGCGAGACTCCATTGCAGTGTTGCCATCCGACGCGGTCGATGAATTACTTGCCGCTTCAAACACTTGAGTTGCCGTAACTAATTTGCTGCTACAACTCGTAAAATACTCATTTACAATGGAGAGTGCATAGAAGAAACATTGCTTATTTCTATCTAATCAACTATATTTAGGCACCCAAAAGTGAAAAATCAATTACTACCCAACGCTACACATTTACCCTGGTTTTTGTCAAAATCTGTGGTCAATATTGATTTTAGGTGCCTCACGGGAATTAATAATTTTGTTCTAAACAATCACTAGAGGAACACATTTAAAATCGTTTTATACGGATGTCATTCTGCTCGCTGATGCATTATTTTGTAATTATTCAACTTTGAAGTTGGCTTTCGCACTCCAAAGGAAGCGAGCCTGCCAAGCGGAATATTAATAATGGAAGCTAACCCCCTAGCACAAATGTAAACAGGTTGGGTCGTGAGGGGGAGCCACAGTTCTTCTGGTAAAAATTATAAATAAAGGTTCTAACCCACCCATTAGGGTGACGTCTGCAATTACGTTTACACCGTACCGGGCGACCGTACCGGGTGGCAGTCATTTTAGATGGCAGCCATCTTTCTACGATAGCAGCCATCTTTCAACTGATTGTTTCTCTGTACAACGTGAACAGTATTACAGTTGAATAACTGTAAAATATCGCATCAGTGAGCAGAATGACATTCATGTAAAACGCTTTTAGGTAACCTTTATTTATGATTTCTATTAGAAGAACTGTGGCTCCTCCTCACGACCCAACCTGTTTACGTTTGTAATAGGGGGTTAGCTTCCGTTGCGCTCTCTTTCTTTGGCGCGCAAAAGCCAACTTTAAAGTTGAATAATTTGAAAATAATGCATCAGCGAGCAGAATGACATTCGTGTAAAACGCTTTTAAATGCATTCCTTTAGTGATTGTTTGGAACGAATTATTAATTTCTGTGAGGCACCTAAAATCAATATTGAACAAATCTGCATTTAAATTGGTAAATCTGACGCATATGACAGTAATCAATTTCGTAAATTTCAATGTCTAAACATAGGTAATTTAATGAAATTAAACGAGTTTTCTTATATGCACTTTCCGTCTGAAATGAGTATTTTATTATCTAAAGCAGTAAATTACTAATACAACTCTAGTGTTAGAAGCGGTAAATAATTTATCAGCCCCGCGGAATAGCAACACTGCAATGGAGTTTTGCTGACCGCGCTCTCATCGTCAAAGACAAAGCCAAACCTACCGCTCTACCACGTTAAATACTAATTTGACGAACAAAATGTACAGAAGAAAAGAAGTTTATTTTGATGTTATTACCATGATTCAAACAACAAAAATTAAAAAATCAATGAGTAGCTGTTTATTCAAGCGCATTTGTCATCAAAGACGAAACTAAACGTACCGCTATAACTCGTAAAATACTCATTTCAGACGGAAAGTGCATAGAAGAAAACTTGTTTATTTTTATTCAATTAATTAGGTTTAGGCAACGAAAAGTGTAAAATTGATTACTGTCATATCCTTCAGATTAACCTTTGAATTTAGTATAATCTATCTTTGTATTACTTGTTGCAAAATTATTTTCTAGACTGCAATTTGTGGTCTGATACATGTCTTTCTGTTTAAATGAAATCTGATTTTAGTATTTTAACTGCTACAAATCTACAAATTTATCACTTCATTTAGAACTACAATTTGAAGTAATGTGATAGTTCAGTCTTGTAATGCATAGGTGGAATTATTATTGATCAATTTTTCATAGTCTTTCCATCTTTGCCAAATATCCAGATTATGATCAATAATCATAATTGAACTATTAAACAATTCTGGTTACTATCATTAATAAATCACTCAATAAAGTGAAATTTTAAAAACCTCACAAAAAATAAATAGACAGACATTTATAATTGTTAAATTCAAGCAAATTGGCATACCAGCTGAATAAAATATCATCTTCAACCACCCTTTCAATTGGCACGGATAATTACAATTTATGAAGAAATGTTTTAAAACATAATTAATTAAGCACTTTTAATAAAAATTTGCCTGGCATTATTTCTTCCATTGTAGCGTAGCAACGTATTCAGAAAAACTTTCAACTAAATTATACTACCATAAATACACAAACAACATGAAATGCAACCAGAAATTTCCAATAAATCCCAGATAACGAACTAGTTATAAAAAATTTTCAATTTCACACCTTACACTTTCGAGCTACATTGAATAATTATGAGGCAATTACCTTACACCAGTTTCTAGATATACGTAGATTTTGTTTTAAAATCTAGTCGCCATTGCGCCCGATTCAATGGCTGCCAATGTGGTATTGTTGTTGTCCAACTTGTCGTACAGCTGACTAGATAATGTCACATATTGTCGCCAGGTGGCGTATTCCTGGGTTGCTATTCGTTCTAGGCCCGTGACGTCACCACACCCAGGGCCCTTTCGAGAAATTACTTGAATGCTCCTACCTTCTTATGTGTACCGTGGTTTAGACAACTGTCCATTCATTAGAGGGGTGTAGTGGTCTCCTGGCCCTTTCAGTGAGTGGTTCTGTAGGTGTCCGTCAAGTGAAATGCCTAGTATATAAAATGCAGCTGTTCGTTCTGGCCGAAGATGCTTTATCGACATTGAGGGGTAATTCCAGCAACAGTTTTTCACCTATGGAGGATAGAGCAATGATTTAGGCATTAGTGGACGCGCAAAAAGTTGCTGCATCAAGTGTCAGAGGATTATTTTGAAATTCATAATAGTTCAGTTATGAATGATTGATTCTTTTTTGAATGATTTTTTGAAAACAAAAATTTGAAGTTTCATACAAACTAAACTATTGCAAATTTCAAAATAATCCTCTGACGCTTTATACAGCAACTTTTTGCGCATCCATTCATACCTGAATCATTGCTGTATAATAACAACTTTTCGAGATAAGACACCTTATAAATTACCAACTTTTTTCCTGGATTTATTCCCATTATCTCCGTTTTATGACGAAAATGGAAAGAAGTGTGCAATACGATCCCCATTTGTTTTCAAAAATACATTTGCATGCCAAATTTCATAGATCTATGATTTCAGACAATATCAATGGCTCAAAGAGATCCTAGTAGTTTATTCTACACAATCATCTAATTCGTAAATATCCCCTTATAGACTACTATTTGTGGCAACATCACAAGTCACAGCAGTAAATGAATACCTTTGGAAGAAGTCATTCTTGCATCAATATTACCTTTGGAATTTTCTTTTATCCTTGCCCAAAGCGTAGTGTTTACTTTTTCCTGTAAACTTTGTTTAGTGGATTTTCGTACGAAATTTCCAATCCTGGAAAAAATGGAAATATATCAAATATGGGCAATATTCTATATAAAAATTTCAAATCTACAGAATGCCTTAAAATTATAAACCTAAGTTTGTATATATAAACAATTCAATGCACTACAAAATATGAACTAAGACACAACAGAATAAAAAAGGTTGTGTGCACACATTAAACGTTAGAGTATGAGATTGATGTGTGAATTTTAGCTTCCCTATATGCATATATAACCACAACAAAAATGTTCATGAAAGATAAAAACACCACACAGCTTGAGTAAAAAGAATGTCAAATCTAGGCACAAAGTGTATTTCAACACAAAGTCCCCTGTGCACAGAAATATGAAGTTGAGAAGGTTATGGAACAAGATGAAAGCTGAAGAAGAAAATCAGGGGTGCTGAAAACATGAACAGCAGCAAACTGAAAAAAGTGCTTTAATGAAGCAAAAAACCTTTTCTATTCAAACAAAACGGCCTACTCAACTCCCAGTTCAGAACCCCACATTTTCCCCTTGGGAATACTAATTCCCATAGATGCAATCGTTTCATTTCCCAATATTTATTCAAATAAAATTGAATTTCTACACAACACAGTTATATTACCATACATTAAATATTTTCACAAGTTACTCACCGTTGACGACATAAGGGGCAAAAATAAGAACATTTTTCAATAAATGTCTCAAAACAACCCTTGCAAACGTTATGCTTGCATGGCATTGTGATTGGTTCGACTAATCTAAATAAGCAGATGGGGCAACTAAAATCCTCATCCACAAAAGTTCTAGATTCTTTGTTCATCGTTTAGAAGTTTCACCTGCAAAAAAAAAACGAAAATTAACATAGCCCACGAGGGGCAAACCCACACACACACAAACACACTTACATACTCTCATCACACTCGCAATACACACACACACACACCACAGTATACCATGACACACACACACATATTAATATATATATATATATATACGTATTGAAAATGAATATAAGAAAAATGCTAATAAACATTAAAAAAAATCTTGCTCTTTCAATATTTAAAATGACAGCCAAAGCTCTGATGAATCGTAAGAAATAACCTGAGGAAAGATAAGGAATAGAAAAAGGACTTCGAAAAACGGATAAATGAAATGGTTTTTTACTTTCCTAAAAGAAATTTTAAGAAAACTCAAGTTACCGCCGAGGAACAACAACAAAAAAAAACGTATATCTTCTCGATATTCTCTGCAACATCATGCAGACATGGGTACATGGGATAAAAATGGAGATGCAGTGTAAGCCGATTACCACTCATGATTGACAAATATCAACAAAATTTTGTCAGAAATGCGTAAACAAACATATGCTCAACATCAAAATTCATAGCTTGTACAACATACGGACAGAAAGATAATTTTACCACGATTCATACACTCAAGTTGCGCTTAATTTCATTAATTGCATTTGTCGTTAATCCGATTCACAGAGACGCCCTCTGGGGAAGTGATAGATCTATTTTGAATCATTTCGCTAGTGCAATAAAATTTATTAACCGGATGATTTCTGTGTAAAGAAATGAAATAGAAACATGTATATCTATTTATGTAGAAATATATACCTACATACGTACACACATATATTAATATATATACCTATTGAAAATGAAATACAAGAAAAAAAATACATATATAAAATAAAAAGATAGAAACAACCTACCATCTAATACACCGAAAATGACAGTTGATATTGAATTGCAAACACACTAATAAAATCTGTGGTGAATATGAAACATTGTTCTAGTATTATTGTGTACTAGAGACACAACTGCTGTACATTCTGCAGAATATCTCCTTAAAACATTGGTTACTTACGAATAAAAGAGGTAAAAAACTATAAATTAAGGCCTGCCTAAAGCTGGCCACACGCTAGCGTATCTGATCGGTCAGTTTCTGCCGATTTGATCTGTACAGACCAAATCGCTCAAATATCTGCCAGTGTGTGGGGTGATACAGATAAAGTCTGGCATATCAAATCGCTCATTTTGATCTTCCATCATGTTGGAATTCCTTACCCGCCTCCAGATTTTATCGCCCAGTGTACGGGCAAATGTGACGGTTCTTTCCCTCCACCACAGAACTTATTGCCTTTCTGAGCATCGTATTTTGCTTTTGTATGAATGGGGCAATGGTGGCATGTATTTCTTGGAATACCTCATTGGACATTCGCCAATAATTTCTAAAATCGTATGGGTTATTTTCTTTTGATTCTTTTAGAAGTGTCATATGAGAAAATTATTTTTTTAAGCCTATCCTTTGACCAACGCGATCGTTTCCGCTTTTCGGGCTTCTTCATAACACTTAATAGCACAAAGCTTCCTAAAACTTTTTTTTCTTATCGTCCATGACTGGTTATCTCACATCCGCCCCCCTCAGGGGGATACAACTATTGTATCTATGGGCATTAGCGCTCCCAGGGGTACAATGTGAGGACCTGAGCTTAAGGTTAGGTAGGCTTTATTTTCGTTAAAATAACATAGGTTTTTGCTTTGTTACGGACCCTCTTTTTTCCGTTCACTGCTGTCCTGTCTTTCAGAATCTCCTGCTTTCTTCTTCAACTTTTTCTTGTTTCATGATCTTCTTTCTTAGCTTTCTGTTTCTATGCACCTTGTGCATAGATTCTGCGTTCCCTCAACTCCATACTAAATGGTGCTTGCTTCTTTCCTCTCTTTGGATCTCATTTGTTGAGGGTAGGGAGGCTTACCCTAACTAATAATCTAATTTTATCCATCTCATATCCGCCTGCTACCACTGCTGAACACGCACTGGAGTTGCAGTTATAGTCGCTGCAGTTAGTGGCGATTAGAGCGACAGATTTCATCTATAGCATTCCATATCTGTTGGTCATGACCGATCAGATTTGCTAGTGTGTGGCCAGCTTTAAAGATGCACTCTCATTGCCCGTTTCAAGGCTTGCGATACAGACCGGAAGCTTAACGTAGAAGCCTTCCGGCTTTCTGATATATTGAAAATTTCGTAATTAACCTTCAACACTTTTTCCAATGTTCAATTGGCAAATCAAAATTCACTTGGAGCAATTCTATTTTCACGAGGAGCAAATCCAAATTCACTTGGAGCAATTCTATTTTCACGAAGAGCAAATCAAAATTCATTTGGGGCAAATCAACTTGTAAATGGTATACAATTGGCGAACTCACCGAATCAGTAGGATGGAGTAGGAACGCTTGTAGTCCACCAACCTTTTTTTTAAATAAGAAAAGAGGCGATTTGAAAAAATATTCGTGAGAAGTAAAAAACAATCTCTCGAGAGTTGATGAGGCCGAGCTGGTATCACAGATACGCTCATCACACTCTTGGCTGGCTTCGGACTAAC
>CM059560.1:20561823-20578182 GCA_030386875.1 Morinoia aosen
TCTCACATCGGTTGAAACAGTTAAGTACAGCTTCCTTAGCACCCTCGTTACCTTGCTTTCACACCGGGACTACTGCTGCCCTCTCTAGAAACCTTGTCTCACTCTCCTCTGATGGTTAACTATTGGTATTCAGAAAGGTTATCTTGCTGCGAAGATGCGTCATATTTATCGTTCATATTTCATTTTGCATAGTCGTTTTTGCTCAAGTGTACGCTGACACAAACCCTGCATACATCACTGTCACCCACAGCTGTGTTCCAGCGCGCTCGTCTGCTTCGCGTCGCTCTGGGTTCTCTTGGAACATCAGCAGATTTTTCCACTAGGGGTTTTACCTATTCTTTTTATCCTTAGTTGGTTGAGAATAAGGAAAACATCACTGCTTGTATCTTTTTGTTCTGCCTTGATTACATTGAGCATCGAGGAGAGTACACTTGAGACGGATGTCATGAAGTTCATGTGTGTGTCTCTGATTTGAAGCTTCTAAAGAAATGTGTAGGGTTATGGAGCTAGTCTCATACATCGTTTTCTCACTTTACTTGTCGGCGAGCACTTGAGATAAATAATTAATAGTGGTTGAAAATTTCACGGGCGCCGATGAAACGCTGGAAAAATGCTTAAAGTGGTGACCTCTTGTGTGCAGTAATGCTGTTGAAATGTAGTCGACGTATCTGTGTGGGTTTCTATACAATAAAATACACTAAGTATAACTTACGAACAAGCAGATATGAGTCATCGTATAGTGATATGCGTTTATGTTGGCTTATTTCAAATTTCAACCCTAAAATGTTGAGTAAATTCACTTTTCTGTGCTTATTTATTTGAAAATTTTTACCGTGACTAATCCCGAGCATGCTTGAACGTCATTAGCATGTGCCTCACCAACACTGACACATCTGCTGATGACCTATCGCTAATGTAAAATATGCGAGAGAACAAAGGCGGGTAATTTCTGCGTCCCGCTACACCTGCGTTCTAAAGGAAATTTTGTTCCTAGAAGCTAAGGCGATTAGTTGTGAAAGAAACGGGTAATTGCGCCTGCGAGACTCAGGCGGGTGAATCATACGCTCAAATGCACGAAGCCTGAAACTCTGCTGTGCCCCATGCATGAGTGCGGGGACCAGTTTTTACGTGCCATCATTTGAGGCATTTTTTGTTTTCGGAGAAATCTTTGTTTCTTATTTACTCTGTTCAAGTCGGCCTTAGGTCTGGGAGCGTTAGGAATATACTATTGCGCGCCGCCATATTACCGAAACATTTACTCGAAAGTCTAATGCGTTCTAGGAGTTTTCTTTTGTCGATCGCGCTAAGTTACTCACTATTTGTAAAATTTATCGAGAATTTTTTTGCATTTATATAATTCAAATAAGCGAAAAACATTATTGTTCTGGTTCACTAGGTTTGATATTTCTAGTATCATTTTTGTGAGTATTGAAAAATTCATCAATTATTTCAATTATTTCTAATTTCAAAATCGATTTATAAATTTAGAAAATGGTCATTTCAGTGCGAACTGTAAACTTAGCAACTTGACTCTCGACTTCAGGCCACTGAACCCAAGTGTAGAAACAACTAATTTCCAAACCGAAGATTAACTCGAAAAAATTGTTTTGAACTGATCCCTTGGAGACGAATTTTGTGAACCAAGGAGCGCCAAAAGTTTCCTTGCGTTTGTTAGTCACGTTGCGCTCTCAGAAATTATGTAAGGCACAGGAGAAATCTCTGAACTCATTCTTGTGTCTGTCCTCGCCAGTGTGCCTGGATAATATAGCTCTCCACTGGCGTGTGTTCTGCTAACCACCACGTCTCCGCTGTCGGCTACTGATTGAACAGTTTAACTCTTTACCTTTTCTGTTTAACCTTTTCGTCGTAAAGGTATCGTTCTCTGCAACCGATCTGCGTCACGAATGTATTTATTTGTCTTGCTTTTCTTTTTGTCGTTGTTACGTGGAAAAGCTCCCTTGGTAGGAGGATACATCTGTATCTGGGGGAATCAACATTCCCAGGGGGAAATGTGAGATCCCAAGGCGACTGTTAGGTAGGCCTTCTTTTTATTGAAATGTGTTTAATGTTTAATTGAGGACCATCTTTTTTCGGTTCCCTGCTGTCCTATTTTTCAGCACCTTTGACTTCTATCTTCAACTTTTATCTTTTTTCCTAACATTCCTTCTTGACATACTGATTCTATGCGCAGGGAATCCTGTGCGGGAACATACTTTTAGCATAGAATAAGGGTTCCCTTAACTCCATACCAAATGGTGCCTCCATCCTTCTTCTCTGTGGAACGCCTTTGTTGCGGTTAGAGAAGCTTGAACTAACATCTAATCTTATCTCTCCTTTTTGGAAAATCTTTGTGGGGGGATTGGGAGGCTTAAACTAACTTATCTAATCTCTATTCTCTACGTGGGAAAGCACACCTTTCGTTAGCGCCAGCCTGGTGAGTTATCGATCGAGACAGAAGTTTTGCGCCCTTGTGATGTCTAGGTTGCCTTTTGAACTGAATGTTTGCTGAATTTCACCGGGAGAGCTGTTGTAATCTAACGGGTCGTTTTACTTACCTCTGGATTCAAGAATCGTAATTTTATGATTTTCATTATTTTTTATATATTTGCCTTCACAAAAGTGACCAAGGCGCGGCATCACCGTGGCCCTGGACCGTGAGTCGCTAACCCCTGGCCAAGACTCCAAGACCACGTTATCTTGATGAGAAAGAATAAGTTCGGGAATAACTTATTTTCCGTACGACGTTTGGCCTTGTGCTGAACTCATCTAATTTTGAAAGCTTGCCTTGGCGTGTCACGTTGAGGGCCAATCGACCACCTCACAAAATCCAACTCGCCTCCGAGCACTGAGAGCACGTCGAGGTAGTCGGCGTCTGTTTCTTGATGCTGATAACAGACAAAGGCCCGCATCAACGCTGCAGAATAGAAAAGCAACGTGAGTTTATCACCGTTTTTATATTGTGCGTGAATAATGAGTTTTGATGTGTTGAAAATATTCCTGAGTATAATTTACCTTGAATTCAAAAGTTTTTCAGTAATTTGGAAGAAAAGAATTATCCATCCAAATGAAATTTTACAGTCAGTTCCACACTTAGAATTGTGTTTAATTTCTGAATTTAATTCTGATGTGAATGTTTCAAAAAATTTCATTTAAACTTTTTGGCGTCTGGAGAAATACCTTGTCCATATAATTTTTTCAAACCTTGATTCAAAATTAATCCATGGAATACAAAACTATTCATTCTTTTGCGCATTACCCAACTAATGCCCTACTTGGTTTTTAACGTTAAGAATGGAGCATTTAGATAAAATGATAGTTATGCATCCTGAGAAAGTTTAAAAATCATTGCATTTCCGTACCAGGTTGGAGGGCCGAGGTAACAATATATTGTTATCTTATGCTAGCTACTTCGACTGAATTTCTTACCTCTGTTTCAGTGCGTTAACACGAGTACCTTAATTCGATGGACGCGACAGTTCAGTATTGAATTTAGTATAGCATTCTAATTGAGGGTCGTTTGTGATCCCAATTTTCTTTCGTTAAGTTTTTCGCTCAATGCTATAAAACTAGTGAGATCTATAGATATAAAGAAGTATTGTTAGTAAAAATGCATTACGTAACGGATATTTATGACTGAGAAACGTACCAAAGGCTTGTTTATGAAGTATTTTTTCAAATTTTACTTTACCGTTGATATCAGACGGGAAATGTGCCGCAATGTTTATGGTGTTGGTGGCAGGTCATGTGGAGTTAGTTACAGCCCTCCAGTTCTCTATATTACGTACATATATTATAGATGCATTTACATTCATGATTGATTTGAACAATTTTTGTTGAGTTACGTGTCCTAAATCAAACCAACTTTGAATTATATTGAAAAAAAATACTATTTCTTCTGTTTCATGTAATGGTCTACTCAGAGTGATACAACTATAATATCTATGGGAATTGGCGTTTCCAGGGAGAAATGTGAGGTCCCAAGCTGCGAGTTAGGTAGGCCTTCTTTTTGTTGACATAAAATGTTCTTTGTTTTGTTAAGAACCATCTTCACTGATTCACTGCTGTCTTGTTTTTCAGCATCTCTGACTTTCTTTAACTATTATCTTGTTTTCTTACTTTCCTTTTCAACTTACTGTTTCTATGCGCAGGGGATCCTGTGCGGGAATACACTTTGTGTGTAAATTCCTCGATCTCTTAACTGCGCACTATATGGTGCCTTCTTCCTTCCTCTCTCTGAACGTCTTTGTTGTGGTAAGGGAAGCTGAAGCTAATTTATAATGAATCAGTCATTTAATAGTGCAGTGTTATTGACTAAACGAAATAATTCTTCTTAAAGTTCATCTAAAAGCTGTAGCTAGCAGTGAAGCTATACTGGGTTCAGCAGGCAGTAGGTGCAAGCATCAGGAGAGATATACTGCGTTCTACAGAGAGGGTGAGTTTCAAAAACCCAAACCCTGATATTAAATGAGATCATTGCTTTACTCCTGCTGCCAAGAATAGAAAGGGCGTGATTTTAACGCTAGTAATTAGCGCTAGGTTGGCATTTAATGTCAAAGTTGGGGTTGGTGCGGCCCGCCCTGTAGACGGAGCGTGCAGTGCATGCAGTACTTGTTGCAGCGAGACGTGGTGGTGGTGCTGGTCCCACACTCTCTCCCTGTGTGCTGTGCAGCTGTGGCCACTCCCCTCCAACCCAAACTCGCCTTTATGAGCAGGAAAATGCAATGCCACTTCTCTTAGCTCCTTTGCCCTTCATCGTTTTCCTTGCTAATTAACCTGGGCTATCTATCATTCAGTGAGTCTTGTGTCGTCGAAATGAGTGAAGAAATTAGGGGGCCCGCAGCACTAAACGATATGCGATACACAGTGCCATATCTATTTTCCCTGAAGGGAGCGTTCACCTACTGCTGTGCAGGAGTTCAGCACATTATTTATTATCTTGCTAATTTACCCTAACTCACTGGAGAAGTTGCTCGAGAACGAAATAAATTTGAGACGCAATTCAAACGAGTTCGTTGACATGCATGTCTCGGATTGACATTACTAATATGAGCCGTACTTTGTGACCTCTCCGAAGGCTTTTACTAATGCTTTAGTTCCTGAGCTTTACCTCCAATTGTTTATTAGTCATAGTCATGGTATTATGGGGATCAGAAGCATTAAATCTCCCATTTTCATCAAAATTTTAACACTTCTAAATAGGTGCCGTACATTCTCACGTTTCTTTCTTCGTTATTTGAAAGACATTCTTGAGGTGTGAAAGTGTGTTGCCATGCCGGTGCTGCGATGTTCACCCCATGTCAAAACTAAACGCAGCAGTGGGTATATGAAATTTTAGCTGATCTCAACAGCACGCGAAGTTACAAGTGTTAGCATGTTGCGCTCATCTCAGCGCGTTGCACGTAAGGACGAAAGCCGCGTGCGGCGGGTGTGCAGGGCGCCAGGCAGTCTGACAGGTCTGTATGTGTAACGGGGCGCGGGGACGGGGGTGGGGGTAATCATAGGGTGTGTGTGGGGCTGCTGCTCCCTCTTCGCATGGCTCGCTCACATCAACCCATTACGTTCCGAGCAATGCACTTTTTGATCATTGCAATTGCGTGAAGAGCTTTATGATTCTAACCCTGAACTATTCTTTTTGTGGACATCAATGATTGTAAGCTGGCCCATTCACAGCTTTACCTATTTGTATCGTCCACGCACAACTACACCCTTTACTGTAGCCCCTTCTCTTGAGTGCTGGTGTGCACCGCCCCTCATTTCCCCCTACATGTGTCTCTCATTCCGTAACCTTTATTTCACCTCTACGCGGCACTACATGCAGTCGTGCCTCTTCTCTCCCTCCCCTCTTCCGTTCGTATTGAGGTAATTCTCCGTGTATCTATGCGGTCTCCTCGCTCTTTATCTTTCTAATAATGTCACCACTTACGTGCCTATTTTGAGCGATGTCTAACGCTGTCATCGTGTGCCATAGTGGCGGTCATGTCGATAACCTTCATAAGCTTGTATCTTTTGTTTCTCAACGCTGCTTTTAATAAGTTGTTTTGAACTCATCTAATCGGTGTAGACAACCCACTGTTATCGTGAGCATTTACTCTGAAGTACGTAACAAAAGACTAGAGCATTTGGTCGAATGTTGTTTGAGCTTAGTAAAAGCTTACACGAAGCAGCAGAATGTCTTCCTTCATTAGAGCTATAAACTTTCGAAGCATGGCATGTTAGCTCGGAACATTGAGACCATTCTGACGTGTGTATCCCAAATAGAGTTGATGAATTGTCCGATACTTCGTGGCTGATTCCTTTGTTTACCTACTCTTTTGATGTTGTGAATACAGTAATTTATATTAGGGATTGACAACTTTTGAGGGTTCTTGATTCTGTCGGTTTCAAACCATAGACACTGAAAATTGAATGGAAAGGATGTCCATCGGTTCCCATTCAAAATAAAAAACCTGTGTAGATTTATTTTAGGTTTGAACAGACATCATAGCTGTCGAGTTGGAATGGTATCAAGTGAGTTCGGCAAATTAGTTCAGTTTTATTTGATGAATGTGCTATGGGGAAATTGGGACGTTTTTTACTAGATCTCTACTTGATTCAGGTTTCTGTTGAAGTCCTTGCATTTGTGTGTTCGTTTCTGAGAACGTTGAGGAAGAGCTCACTTTTTAGCTAGTAATTTACTTGCGGGAAATAACTAGATAGTGTGTTATATCAGGAGCTGCGATTCCTCGAATTTTGGCCGCAGAGACCTGCCTCACGCGCTGTAGCTGCCAAGAGTTCACTCGTTTTCTGCTCATTCTTTTTTTACATATTATTTTCGCTACTTACTTTTTCGTGTCGAATTGTCAATTTTTTCGTGTCAAATTCGAGCTTCAAATAAGCTCGGCACTGTATAAATTGTAAGCCTTTTGAAACGGGGGCTCGTCTTTTAAACACTATTTATGGGTTTGTTATAATTGAAAGGATGTGTGCTATGGGAATTAAGTTATGGGGCAATTTTTTGTTCTTTAAAGTATCGGTGAAACAATTTTTAAGGTTTGAAGAGAAAATTTATGGTTCAATGTTTTTTAGCTTTAGGAAGTACATTCTTCATTTATGACGACGCGCAAAAACTTGTATATCACTCTCTAAATAGTTCGCATGACCATTGGACCACATTTCTGTGAGCCGTATGCGCTTAACTGACCTGGGAAAAAATCCATCTCTGTGAAATTCTGCTGTCTTATTCGAAAGCTTGCAGACTGACTATTCTTTAGAGCTAACTTGACTTGTCACTCTGCCCGCATGTGCTTGTAAACTGGCTTTGTTAGCCCTTGTTTTGTCGTTAATATTCAAACATGTGCTGTGTCCCTCGTTTGTTATTAGTTTTATGTTTAAAATTACAGTAAATTTTCGTAATTTTTACCGAAATTTTTTCTGTGTTATTTTTTGTTTACTATTTTAGAGCTCTAATTAAAATTTCTGGTCAATTCAATTTTTTTTAATTTTTTGCTTGAACTTTAGCTGCGTGAGCATGTAGAGGTGTGTACATTGCAAAAAAACTTCTCTTTTTTTATTTATAAGAATAATAAAAACTTGGGTAGTCGCAACAATAGAATTCAACAAGCGACTCGTGAACTCATTTAGCTGCTTTGCAGCCTGCCATTACATGTATAATGACATGCGCACTGCAGGGTGCGTAACATTATAGGGTACCGCAATGCGCTATCGGAGAGGGGGAAGTCTACAAATTCGGCACCCAAATACGTCGGCAGCGAATACCAACGTCTGCACAAAAATGTTCCTTGAAACTAGAAGAAGCAGCGAAAAAACAAGGGATTTTGGTTGAAGTTTTTGAAGCTTTTCGTTTAAAAAGCTGAATTATTGTGAGCGGAAGCAAAATAACCCGACTCCAAACTTGCAGGGAAAGACGTACGAGTGTCGGTGATATTCTCACAATATGATCTAAGAAGCCAGCACTCCGTGTTCTTTCGAATGAAAATGAGTGATTTCGTCCCGAAACGAATCACGATGTGTTGAAAATAACGTTTTAGTGGTATTTGTTTAAAAACTATTTAGAGCATATGCTTAACTGTTCTCATCACGGGGATCATTTCAAACAGGAAGCGAACGCTACGCCAGGAGAAGTTGAACTCTTTGTCGACCTGAACTGTTCCATTAAGTTTTCATGCAGCGTTATGTTTTTGTCAAGGGTTTAGATTGCTCGAGGTCATGGCTGTCTGAGGCTTGCTTGTACGCCATTTATATTGCATCAGCTCCAGTGTTTTTGGACGGTTTTGAGCTATGTTCTCATGTTCTCTGTGAAGTGAGGCTCCAGCTGTGCTCTCACCGCCAGCTGTGCCCCATCACATGCTACAAATCGGTGTACGCGATTTCCATTGCGCGCGTCGCATTTGTTTCAAAGTTCAACACTGAGAACTTTTATTCGTTAGTTAGGGTGAGTGTAGTTTCGATCATGTTTTCTTTTGGCACTGTTAATCGCTGTTGCGGAATCAGTATGGTTGTTGACAATGATTCAAAAACGATTTTGGGCCTAAATCGCGTCGGTAAGGCAAGATGTGAAATGTACGATGGGAGCCATCTCTCAGTTTTTGAGGTAGTCCCTTGAACAAATACGACCGAAAAAAGTATTTTCTCTTTGCAAGTGGTTAAAATTTTTTTTATTTTAAATGTTGGGGTGCATTATTAAAATTAGGCTCAAATATAGTATATACTATAGTATAGTATATAGTACAATAAGTATTTCAAGAAAAGTTGATTCAAAGAAAATAAATTTTTGCAAATAAATAGGTGCTCAAAAGATACTTCACACCGTTTCCTGTAATATAGTCATACAAAACTTTTAGAATGGTTCTAGCAGTAACAGTTCTGACTCCCTCTTTTGTAAGTCAAGTGTCTCCCACGTCTACGCTGACGTTCGTCTATCAGGGTCTGATTTCTGTTTTGAACACTCCATCACGGTGGTGCCGAATTCGAGGTACTGTAGTTGCCGCTGTCTAAGTAAGCACAATCCTGTCTTTTTTCTCTAAGTTAGAATTCAATAATTCAGTGCATGAATGGGTGATGAAATGAAAGTTTTCTCACAATTTTTTTTGCGCGATACTATGGTCACATCTCTGTTAAGCCAGCGCATAGTTATCAAGTGTTCATCGTCCAATTGACAGTGACTAGACTCGTAATATAGGCAAAACAGCCGCGAAGTTTGTTGCCGCTGCTGTATCCGCTGTGACGGAGCCACTACGAATGATTTTACTCGGTTGGCCTGGGACAATACTGGCGCACGTTGGCGTTCTCCACTAAACTTCGCCCTATGGATGGCTAAGTGTGACGGTGGTTGCGTTGGACCACATTAGACTAATTATTCTACAAATCATTGTTGTTTCAGGATTTTTTTACTCCTGACATAATTCTTCACAGCTGTGGAGCTGGCTAAAATGATTTTTCTTGTACAGTTACCTTCTCTATTCTAAAAATAGTTTAAAAACTAGACGATGACTCACAGCCTGCAGTTACTTTCACCTCGCGTTTCCCCTTCTTGGAAAATCTCTTTTTAATTTCTCGGCTGATTTTTTGTAATATATTTAGTTAGTTGCCTTTTGTTTTTTTGGAGAAAATATTGGATGTTATGCCGGTGGGCTCAGTAAGCCTTAAAACTTGATCATAGAAGCCTTAGCTAAACAGCCCGCTAAAGAATTGGTTCGCTACGAAGCGTCTCAGATTAAGACCTGGCTCACAATTATTTGCACCAGACGATGTCTTCAGAACAACTGCAGCGTCGCCTAATTTGCTCGAGGCCTACATAGTCGCGTAGGAAAAAAACGAAGCATCACATTCATTTTCATGACGTATGGAAATACCGTAGTTCCATATTTTTATACGACTCCTTCGTAATTTATTTTAACAACGGCCTATCTTGCTAAGAAAAATTGTATAAATGCAAGCAAAGGGAAAAAATTTGCGAATGACATTATTTTATCTTCACGAGCGGGTTTTCTCTCGTTGAATACTCTTCTTCGACTTTGGAGCATAAAAATTGTTGCCTCACTTAAGGTTCATTAACGTCAGATTTTCAACAAACAAGATTTTTGTGTGGAATATAGTTGACGCATTCATCCTTAAGTTATTTATGAATATGAGGTTTGGACTATGAACATACCACGCATACGAATTTATGCACAGTGTTCTCACTATGAATAAAGAAAAACTAAGACAGTGAAAAGTTGGTGTATTACTTGTAGGGGACGAAATTATTGGCAATCACGTAGAGACAATGCGCCTTGCATGGCATTTCAGGTTTGCAATCCGGTGCAGCGCGACACGCTATCTAATGAAGTGTTCACGTGAGATCAATGAGTAGAACGAGAGTGGTGTACCGAACTATTGTTATACTTTGTCCTAGTTACCGAGTGTCTTGGTGACTCTGTGAAACGTTCTCACAATTGTATAATTTTTAGTGAAGCATGCGATGTCCCAAGCACACACGATTTAGTGTTGCTCATGAAAATACAGATTAAAAAACCTTTGAACTAGATCAACATTTAAAATTAATTCCCCCACAGGGGATACAACTATTGTATCTGTAGGAATTAGCGCTCCCAGGGGGAAATGTAGCTGAGCTGAGAGTTCGGTAGGCCTTCTATTTGTTGAAATGAAATGTTTTTGTTATGGTAAGGACCACCTTTTTTCGGTTCACTGTCTTGTTTTTCAGCACCTCTGACTTTCTTCTTCAACTTTCATCTTATTTCATAATCTTTTTTCTTAACTCACTGTTTTAATGCCATTTCTGCATAGATTCTTCGTTCCCTTATCTCCATACTAAATGGTGCCTTCCTTCTTCCTCTCTTCGATGCGCGCTCTTTTTTGTAGCGGTAAGGGAGGCTCAATCTAACTTATAATCTAATCTTTAAATTAGTCATAGCTAGAAGATTCCTCATTTAAAGGATGTTGCGTTAAAGAAATTGCACTGAAACTCATCTAGATATTTAGCTATAATTCTTGTATGAGGATTAAACTTGAGTTCGTATTGAAGGAGGTTTTAGGAATCGTATTTACCCATTTACGTTCAGGTGAATAAAACCTCACTGATGGTACTGTAAATTTTTCGAAGTGAATCTGTAAGTTGCATGGCCCAGCTACCTGTTTGTAGCTCCGGTGTTGACTCGTCCCTTGTATTGAGCCCTGTGCCTCTCTGGTGTGCATGTCAAGAATGTTGGTTGTGTCAACACAAATTGTTGAGTTTATAATTATTTATTCGTAGTTCGCGACTGCTGCCTGCCCCACCCTTCAGGTATGTTCAGCGAATTCAATGTCCGCGTTGTAGACTTCCTACACATAGGAAGTATAGTATTTAGTAATACCGTCATGAGTAGACTTCCTACTCATGACGGTATTCAAAATTACCAAATTCTTTGTCAGTATGGTTGCAAGTTTTCAAATGTGATATTACCGCATCGAGGTATGATTGACGAGCTGTGAAACTAAACTGAAAATGTTTGGCGGGAAAGGCTCCGTCAAAACTTGGTAACATCCCCTGAGGGGGGATACAATAGGTTAGGTTTGGTCTGTTCATCCCACGCTATTGGGACTGGCGCCTCAGGGTGCACTGTTAGGTTACCTCAGCAACAGATAAGCTATTGGGGTCTTCTTCATTTGCGTGCCTACTCTGCTTTTTTGAGTTTCCACGTCTTCTTCATAATGTTTTCTAGTTCCTTTCATCTTCGTTCGAAATTTCTTTTTTCTAAGTGGATGGTACTTTGTGTAGGAAGTCAAGTATTCTTAGATTCATAGTTTTCTCCAGTTCATACTAAATGGTCTTTCTCTTCGCCTTTTTTGAAGATCGCTTACGGCGTGGCTAATTAGTATTGAACGTATACAATAACATGGCTGCATTTATGTTCAGAGCGTTTTACGTGATACGGAGTTCTGCACCTGCACCTATATCTGGCAGGTTACTAAACATATACGCAATTATATGTTCTATGAATAGGCTTGCTGCGAAGTGCCGCGCACTTGCTGGCCCTATTGTCCCTGGCCCAAGTATTCAGATTCTTGTCTGACGTGTTTTCTTCGTCTGTCTGGAGATAGTGCTATCAAGTCAGCTGTACCTTGTGCGTCCCCTCGTGTAGGCTCCACGTTAGCTGATACTGCTGCTTCTTCTTCCTGGTTCTCATCGTACTGTCTTGGTATGTGCCGGTCTCAATGTTGGTGATGTGACGGCTGTCCCATGGTTGATGATGTAACGGTTGTCCCATGGTTGGTGATGTAACGGTTGTCCCATGGTTGGTGATGTAACGATTGTCCCATGGTTGGTGATGTGACGGCTGTCCAATGGTTGATGATGTGACGGCTGTCCCATGGTTTGTGGTGGGACGGCTGTCCCATGGTTTGTGGTGGGACGGCTGTCCCATGGTTTGTGGTGGGGCGGCTGTCCCATGGTTTGTGGTGGGGCGGCTGTCCCATGGTTTGTGGTGGGGCGGCTGTCCCATGGTTTGTGGTGGGACGGCTGTCCCATGGTTTGTGATGGGACGGTTGTCCCATGGTTGGTGATGTGGTGTATCCAAGGAAGTTGGATACATGGAAACGGCATCGCTATCTTTTGCCAGTCAAGCGAGTGAAGCCACTTCTGCCGTCCCAAGCCCCGCTCACCCGGCATTAGGTCCCTGTGTGGAGGTGGTGTTGCAGTGGAGGGGTAGCACCACCTCCATCATCAGCGACTGAAGACCGCGCTGTTAAATGGCAGACTTGCGCTACTCTGTGCTATACGTTTTTTTCTTAGGCATATATTTCAATTGCATCCTCACTGAATGATGAAGAAACTCATATTGAGGAAACTCGTCCTTGACCGCAGCGTGGATAGCTGCGCCCTGTCACGCTGAGTGTCTGACACGCACTGAGCCCCATCTCCGTGTGTGTGACTGTGTGCCCGTATACCCTACAGCTACCGAAAATTGGCTTCACTTTAGAGCACTGATGTCGCCTCCATTCTTAAACCTCCTTGGGTGTATCGTACTGTCCCTTTAGGGGTCAACAACTAATGTATACATGGAAATTCGTGTCTTTAGGGGACAATGTGAGGTCCCGATTTAAGAATTAAGTAGGCTTTCTTTTTGTTGAAATAATTTTTGTCTTGTTTAAGACGGTAGACTGCTCTCTTGTTTTTCAGCACGTCTATCTTTTTTCTTCAACTTTAATTTTGTTTCATAGCCTTCCTTTTTTGCCTACTGTTTGCCTACTGTTTGCCTACTGTGTCCATATCTTGTGTGGGAACACGCATTGTGCATGGATACCGCGCTCCCTTTAACTCCATATTAAATAGTGCCTTCATCCTTCCTCTCTTTGGAACGCTTTTGTTGCGGTTAGGGAGGCTGACATCCACTTATCTAACTGTATACAACTGGAAATTGGTCCAATTTCACGCCTAGCAGTGTTGAATAAGAGAAAGATTAGAATCATGCCCTAGACGTGGCGATTTGTGCTCGTCGTGTAAGTGTCAAGATCTTGCACAATGGGTGAAGTTTCCTGAAGCAGAAGTGATTTTTTTTCAAACTTCTGCAGTGAGTCATTAAAATCTATCGCTTTGATTTGGACACATTTTTTACCGCTGTGTTGTTTCTAGTTTTACTGCAGGTAATAAATTATAATCATTTCGGTGATGTGTTGTAAAAATTCATTTATTCTTCTCTGGTTGATTCATTGAAATAAGTTCCTTCGGGAGGCATAAGATAGAGAGCAAGTTTAGTTCAGTTTGCCTAGTCTGCGGAGACTGGCGTCCTCAGGGGAGATGCTCTTACGTTACCTCAGAAATGGAAAAGCCTTTAAGACTTCTACCTTTCGTGTTCACTCACTTCATTCAGTTTTCTTACTTTATTTTAGTATCTCATATTTGCCTTTTCTTCCTCTTTTTAACTAGCTGTTCCTGTTTGCAAGGTATCCTGCGTAGGAATACAATCTGTGCACAGTTTCAGATACAGTAAATGGGCCCTTCTCTTTGCTCTTTTGAGATCGCCTTCGTTTTCTTCGGGAGTCTTCTTCTTACTAAATAAAGCAATCAATTTATTCTTATATTTAAAATGTAGTAATGAAAAAGTATGACTCTTAGGAAATTGATGAGTTTTAATTGTTTGACTGGTGACCGCGTTGCGGTGGACCCTATTGCCAGGTGCGGTGATGCAGTACAGTCCAGTAAGGGCACACACACGTGTGCTGCGCTGACTCATCCCTCAACTGAACGTTATCCCTTCGCTCCCTCACACCTGTCCCTGCTCTCTGTCATCTCGTCTTACTTCACTCTTCCACTGCGCAATAATCAACTCACAAACCTGCGTCTTGTCCTTGTCGTCTTACTTCAACTCAGTTTCTAGATTGCCTCAACACGCTGACTGTGATGGGTTAACTTGAGGGTCAGTATTCAACTTTGATTTAAAGTCAAAAGTCGTTAGCAAGTTTATAAATACCAAACTTAAATTAGGGCATATAAAACACCGTTAATTTTAAACGAGTTCCAAAAAATTTCAAACAACCTATCAGCAGGTCGTTTCGTAGCAGGAAAAACTTGAGCACAACCCATCGATTGGTCGTATCGCAAGCATCGTGTTGAAGTCTTCATTGCTTCTCTATGTGTGCTCAGTTCTTTTCAGGTAGTGCTCGACACTAGTGCCTTTCAACGCGTTTTTTACCTGGGTAAATTTACTGTAGTGAATAATAATACACTTCAGAATATTGCTGAGATTGAAAATTTAACACATCGCGCGTCTGCTCTTTTCCATTAGCGTTGAAGTCTTGGAGAGCCTACATGATGTTTGTAGCTGCTTGGGACAGAATACCAAACTGTTGTTGCTACTAGTCGAGTTTTAAACTTTGGTCGACCTTGCGTGTTCTCCTAAGTTGCGGCTGTAGGTAGCGCTCTTTGTATTATTGCTCGAGGGTCATCTACCAATGCTTGTCTTACGCTAATAACGAGTGTTGACGTCATGTTCAAGACCTCGCTTCGCTGCAGAGTTCCCTAGCACACAACGCTTCAGAAAATTGCCTGAGTGCGTTTACGGGCAGCACGAGCTGTGATGGACATTATTATTTTCTTCTTCAGTAGAAATGACATTCATAAGCAAGGATGAACTTCAGTTGTTTTATTGCGCAGAAATCCCTTGTGGATATAAAACTTTTTTGCTCCCATTGCATTTGTTTCCATTTTTGTCACTGTGGCCTCTTTTGAGGGCGCGCAGGAGATGGCGATATCCTTATCAGTGACACTAACGCTCATATGCCGCGCTATCATTAGTAAACTTATCAACTCTGCCTTCGTCACATATCCTCTCTCAAGGGGATACAACTATTGTGCAAGTAGGAATTAGTGCTCATAGGTGTTTCGTTGTTTTCTTGCGAACCGTATTTTTACCGCTTTCTTTAAGCTCTTTTACTTTTTTCTCATGAATTTCATCAATCTTACTGTGTATGAATATTCTCAGGGTGGGTAGACGTATCGGGGTGGGTAAATTCCCTGATACCTCAACTCTATGCTAAATGGTGCATTCCTCTTTCCTCTCATTGGAACACATTTTATGTGCTTAAGAAGTCTGAAACTTGCTAATAACCTGATTTTAGTCACTAATTCTTTAGTGGAATAAGTGCTTATCAGTAGCAATTCAAATTAATCACATACTCGAAAAGAATTATGGCCAAACAGTTATGAGGCTCTGATTTCGTTATGATCGGCTTTTACCTCGAATACCTTCGATAGTTCGTGTGCGCATTTCACTCTTTAAAGTTATAGTCTGGTTGAGGTGTTTCCAGGCAATGTTAGAGCACTTGTCGGAAGTATGCTGAGGGCAAACTCCTGCTATTCACAAAATAGTGCAGCCGCTATTGCTACTGCCTCGAATTGCGCGATGGTCTTCGCTGCTTTTGTTACCGTGGTTACTCTATCTGGTTGTAAAACTATTAATAATATCGACGCTATAAAAGCCGGGCAAAAACTGGCACGCGGAGCGTGACTAAATCGTGAATATTTCAAAATCATCGGATGAAATACCAGTGCAGTATTGCCCTTGGTTACTGGATTACTACAATTAACGCATTGCCCTGATCGTTGTCACTGCTGTGTTGCTGTGTTACGCGGGTTGCAGGAAATAATACATTATCCTGATTACGGCTGCTGCTGTCTTGCCCTGGTTACTGTCATTAATAAAAGACCTTGGTAACTGCTGCCGCTATGCTGCGTTGATTACTGCCATTATTACATCAATCTGATTACCGTCACTGTTGTATTGCCCTGGTTACTGCCACGCACACATTACCCTGTTCACCGCTGCATTGCTGTGCTTCCTGCCACTGTTGCCCGTCACGACCGCAGCTGCAGGTGGCGCAGCT